>RBNI01007430.1:0-10319 GCA_003990745.1 Jimgerdemannia flammicorona | reverse complement strand
AGTACTCCTAAATGAATCAAATCAATTCAAATTGAATTAAATTGAGAGTCATTCAAATTGAATCAAATTTCAAATTGAATTGAGAGTCCAATTTGAACCCCATTTTTCAAAATGTAATATGATGAAAACATGTCTAAATTTAATGATCTTTAGCTTATTAGATTCCTCTTATATAGAGGAATCTAACAAGCTAAAGACCATATAATTCATGTTACACCAACTTCAGGCAATAGTTTTCAACACAACTCAGAGAAAAGGTACTATAAAAATGTCATTGAGCAAGAGTTCCAATGGGTGTGCTGGGTCAGGTGAACCTGGGGCATTTGGCTGGCAAAATGTGGGGAGAGAATATAGACTGGAGATGAGGGCCTTTGGAGGGTTGAAGGGTGGAGAGAGATCTGGAGAAAGACCAGTATCAGGTGGAAGTGGGGGAAGGCCTGGCCTCCCTAGCTTTGTGGACAAGATAAAGGAGAGTAGATGGCTGGTTAGAGCTAGGGCTGGTGCTGCTGAGGGAAAGAACAAGGCAAGTATTGATAGGGGGAGTAGTATCTAGGTGAAGGATGTGAGTATAGGGGCTAAAGGTACTATGGCTGGGGGTGGGACTGCTGATGAGAGTATAATGGGGAATCAGGAAAAAAAAAGAGATATAACAGCTGATAGTAAGGTGGGGCAGGAGTTCTCAATGCAGAAGGGGGACCTAGTATGTAGATGGTGTGATGGGGCTAGTGATAGCACCATTGCTCAAGAAGTCAATCTTAGAGTTTATAGCTACTTTGTGCTTCTGGGGCTTAGTAGTAACAGCAAGAATGGTCCTGGGGCTTATCTCAAAGCAGATGGCTGGGGCTGCTTTGGTGAAGTTCCTGAAGGATCTGGAGGAGGTTGAGGTGGACTTTAAGAAGACAGGCTCACTGGAAGAGACTCTGAAGACTGGAGTGGTGGTCAGGAAAGTGGTGGTCCCTATGGTATGCTATCTTAGGTAGAACCCAGAGTGGTTCAGTTACTGGTAAAGGGGGTGTTAATAGTAATGGTGGTTGAGATGAGAAGGAGGGTTGAGGAGGTGATGACAGAGTATAGTAATGTGATTGATATTAGTTTCCAGATATGAGAGGGGACCACTATCAGAACTGGAGATATTGATATCAGAATTCAGCTAGCAGGGAAGGAGATCACTAGAAAGATAAGTGACTGGCCATCAGTGATGTTATGGGGGGCTTTTATCTATTGGGTGTTGAGGGTGAAGGGGAGTGAGAAGGAGGAAAAGGATCTGTTAGAGGCTCTAGAGGAGATGAGTGGAGCTGTTGAGTAGAGGATGAAGGCCTGGAAGAGATATGTAGAGTTGATACATTTGGAGATTGTGGAAGAAAAGTATATCTGCACTGACAGGAGGCAGTGGGAAAGAGCTCAGGAGTATAAGAGATAGAGAGAGTTGTTGGTGAGTATAGAAGATAGAGTAAAGAAGAATGATAGTGATATTGAGGAGTCTGGAGGTGTAGAGGTAAGTGTCTGGACCAGTAAGGGAGGGGAAGCAGTAGAGAGGGTTCTGGAGGAGACTGGGAAGATACTATAGGTGGACCCATTTGAGGATAGTATGTTTGAAGTCTGGGAACCTGTTATAGAGGATACTCTCCCTCTAATCAGATGGGGTCCTGCTGTGAAGAGCAGGGCAGTGGAGAATGTACTGATACATGGTGCTAAGCAGGTCCACTTTGGAGTTTCTGATTCAGTAAAAAGGAGACAGGTGGTGGTAGTTGGCAAAGATGAGCTGGTAAATATCCCAGAGGAGGAGTGGAATGAGACTGCAAGTATAAGAGCTGATACCATGATGCTGGATGCAGGAAGGCCAGTGACTCTGGGGAGGAAAGAGGTGGGTAATCTATTGTGGATATGTCAGATGATAAATAACTTCACAGCTGAAGAATTGGGGGAAGTGGACCTGAGAGTGATGAGTGAGGAGCACTGGACACAGATCCTGCAGGAGAATAGTGTGGTGGAGATATTGAAGGCAAAGGTACTTGCAATTTTTCTAGAGGAGGAGGGATATGAGATTGATAAGAAGAGAGAGGCTGAGCTAGCAGTTGCTACCAGTGAGCAGGCTGCTTACTGTTGGGCAGAACAGTATGGTTTGTAACTCTAGCAGGAGGTCTGCCTAGAGTATCACAAGGAATTTGAGGAAAAGGAGGATGGCAAGATGGTGGAACTTCTGAAGAGATTGGAGGCAAAGAAAGCTGAAGAGGAGGGGCTGGCAGCAGAGTATAACTTAGACTTGGTACAGGAGAGACAGAATGCAGATTTATAGAAGATGAGTGAGACCTTACTTCTAAATACTATTTTTTATAAATAGTACAACTAATATTTTCTCACTAAATGTAAATGGGTTAAGGGGATCTGGGTGGTCTAAGAACATTTTCACTTGGCTTAAAGGATTAGAGGCAGATCTCTTTCTGCTGCAGGATGTATATTGTGAGGATGATGATAACTATATAAAATGGACTAGAGAATAGGGAGGGGCTATAGTATAGATGGATAAGGTGGTAATTTTGGTGCAAAGTGGTAAAGGTGACTTAGGGAGAATCAGGAGTTAGGGAGACCATTTGGTATGGGGAGAATGAAATCAACCTAGGTGGGAGCTAGTGTAAGTTGGCTCTTGCTACTGCCCTGCAGCTAGGGGTGAGAGGATCATATGGATTAAGGGACTTTTGGAGGAGAATGTGCTCTTGGAGGAGAGTATTAATGTACTGGGAGATGACTTTAATATGGTGCGGAATCTGGAGTTGGATAGAACTAATGGAGGAAGGAGTGTAGGTAGGAGGAGTAGTGGGCTGGATACTTGGGAGGAGGTAGAGTACCTTAGCTTATTAGGAGATATGGGCCATATGAGGTGAGGTGAAAAGAGGATCTACATATACTGGGTAAATAGCCTTGGAACAAGAATAGATTGAATTCTGATGGTCAAATACTGGGGTGTGGATATCTAGAGGATGCTAGAGGTAGAGTAGTGCCCATGGTTTGATCACTAGGGCCTATTGGGGCAGGGGCAGTTTGGGGAGAGTGGAGATGGACCCAGACATTGGTGCCTTAACTCCTCTCTGCTGGCTGAGAAGACTTTGTAGGATTCATAAATAGAGAACATCCAAGAGAAGATTGCCAGCTGGATACATGCGGGTTTGCCAGTGGGTATCTAATGGATAAAGTTGAAAGAGACTACATAGGTTTACTGAAGAGGGGCTAGTAGAGAGGCAGGGAAGCAAAGAAGAAAAAGAGTGAGGTGTGCTTCCAATCAGTTGGTTAGAATACAGATAGATTGGGCAGATTTGTTAAATTCTGATGAAGCTAATGATTGGAGATTGGAGCATACAAAATTGGAGATAATAGAGCTGCAACAGATGCTGAGAGAGGAGGAGGAGATATATATAAAAGGAATGGCAGTCAGGTTGAGATGACAGGGACTTGAGAAGGGGGAGACACTGATAAGGTATTTGTTACAGCTCCTCCAGGCCAAGAGGGTATGGCATCAATGAGATAGGGTCCTAGATGCAGAGAGGGAAATGGTGCATGGCATGCAACAGATCTTAGGGATACTGAAAGAGAGGTGGAAGGGTCTATTGAGTGAGAAGAAAGGGGGTGAGAATGAGGAGGTAATTGGAGAAATGCTGGAGGATTGGGAACCACTGCAAGTAGAGGGCCTTGGTGACTTGATCCTACTAGTCCAAGAGGAGGAGATCCAAAGAGTTCTTGTAGCCACTAAGCTTGGGATAGCACCAGGAGAGGATGGGTTACCTTGGGACTTTTGGAAGAAGATGGTAAAGATTTCTGGAGTTTTAGGAGAGATGACTGCCCTCTGTGACCATATTCTTCTGAATAGTGAGTGGGTTGGAGAGCAGGGCTTGGGGTTGGTGGTCTTATTGTACAAAGACAAGGGGAGGAGAGAGGACTGGAAGAACTGGAGACTGATTATGCTTCTGGATATGGACAGGAAGATGGTGACCAAGGTGATTATTGTGAGGCTACAGAAGGTTGCTCAACAGGTGCTGGGTAAGGAGCAGTAGAGCTTTGTTAGTGGCAGACTTATCAGAGATAGGACAGCCTGGATTCATGATATTATTGAAAGAGTATGGACTTATGGATTGGATGGAAAACTGATCTTTTTGGACTAGGAGAAGGCCTATGACTATATCTGGTGGGTGTGGCTGGGCAAAGTGCTAGATAGACTCAGTATTTCCCTATGATTTTAAGCTTCTATGTTGAATCTGTTGGAGAGCAATAGGGCTGCACGGATGTGTAATGATCACTAAGATCTGGCATTCTCCTTGGGAAGAGGAGTTCCTCAGGGGGATCCACTGTCTTCTATTCTTTATGTCCTTTCATTAGAACCTTTGATGGATAGGATATGACAGAAGGTGGTGGAGCTCTCTGCATATGGTGTGGTGTAGAAGGTGGGGGCCTTTGCAGATAATATGGTAGTTGGACTGGCTCAGTGGCAAATGTTGAGATACTTAAGAAGATGGTTGAATGGTATAAGGCATACTCTGGAGTGAAACTCAACTGGCATAAGTGTGAGATAATGGTGCTAGGGAACAGGCTTGTAGGAGGGGACATCATTGGAACAATTGTCCCTACAGAAGAGGTAGTGAGATATTTGGGCATCTTTCTTTCTGTATATAGTTCTGTCTTGCCACAGTTGTGGTGGGAAAGGAGGGTGGCCATTTGGGGAGAGGCTCTTAGAGATTGAGGAGGTCGCCACATCTCCCTAGTAGGCTGGGTTTTAATCCTGAATATCTACTGGTTCCCTAAGCTGTGGTATGTTGCATATTATTTGGACTTTCTAGCTTGGGTGGTGAAGAGACTGATAAAACTGACTAGAGACTGGATTTGAGCAGAGAGATGGTCTCAGATAAGTTGGGACACTCTGGCAATACTGGTGATTCAGGGAGGACTAGGTCTAGTAGACTTTCCTAAAAGGCTGCACTGCCTGTGAGTATGGTGGTTGAAAAAGACTGTTGATTTGCAGGGACTGGGTTGGGTGCTACTGATGCAGAAGATATAGAAGATGAGGTTCTTCCCACAAGGGTCTTTAGGAGATTTGCTCTCTCTAGTGGATCTGGATGGAAGCCAATAGCTATAGTATAAGAGCTTCTAGTGGGGGGTGGCAGATGGAGTATACTGAATCAGCCTATACTGGTGAAGTAATGAGGGGGAGATGCTGTGGGAACCAACTATGTGGCAATGGGACAGACTGCTTCTGGGGAGTGTTCCACTTACTGAGTTTGATATTGGTGATGGTGTGGAGTGTCAGCAGGGTCTTGGCCAGGATCTTTGGCCAAGTAGTTGGCAGGCAGTAAGGATTGGTGAGGAGTGGGACTAGGCAGAAGTCTGGTCATGGAGTGCTGAGGTAAGGAGGTGGCTTTCTCCAAAGTTCTGGATGGTTTGGTGGTAGATGCTATAGAGGCAGCATCTTTCACCAGTACCATTCGGGTGACACAAGACTCAGACTACACTTTTCAACAACGTCTTCAAGTATTGGTGCTATCAAGATAGCGAGCAATACGCATTCTGGTGAGCATACTAGGCAGGGAGGCCCCAGTGCCTTTGACTGGCAACATGTGGGGGGGGGTTGGGGTACTGGTCTTGGCATGCCCGACACTTCGATGAGAGGATGCGGGGCCAGAGGGGGTGGCAGAGGAGGTGCAAGGCCACACGGGGGAGGGAGGATGACCTTTGCTGATAAGATCAGGATAGGGAAGCAGGTGACAGGACTGGACGGCTGGCTGGAGCTGGGGAAGGCGGCTGCTTCCTTGAGTGGCAAGGAGGCCTCTCCTCTGGGGGGACAGCGTAGTGGGGCTGGAGGTGTAGTGGCTGAGGCAGTGACTGTTGATGGTGGTGTGACGGGCAATCTGGAAAAAAATCCAGATGTGACAGTTGATGGGGGACCTGGACAGGGGAGCGGCACGGGATCTGGGGACCTGACTGATGGTGTGACGGGCCTCATGGCGGCCCCATTACTCAAGAAATCTCGATCGGAATTCACCATCACATTGTGCTTCCATGGCTTGGCGGTGATGGCAAAGATGGTGCTGGGGCTGTTGGCGAGCGAGGTGAAGGGTGCAGCCTCAGTTAAGTTTTTGAAGAAGCTGGAGGCGGTTGAGGTGGGGTTTGAAGAGGAAGGATTACTACTGGAGGCAGTGGAGAAGGGTGTGGTGGTTGGAGGGATCTCAGTGCCAATGGCAAGGTGTATGTGCTGGGACCCCCAGGTGGTACATCTGGTGATTGCAGACTTGCCGACAGTGAAGAAGGAAGAGGCGAGGAGGCTGGTCACAGATGGAGTGAAGGAGTATGGCGAAGTGGTCGATATTGGATTCAGGGTATGGGAGGGGACTGAGCTCAGGACAGGAGATGTGGATGTCCGGTTGAGGTTGTTTGGGATGGAGAATACTGGGAAGGCTAGGGACTGGCCTGTGGCGTTGAAGTGGGGCCCGGTGGAGTGCAAGGTCTCGAGGGTGAAGGGGTCAGAGGACGAGGAGGAGGACCTGCTGGAGGCACTTGAGGACTTAGCTGGGGCGGTTGAGAGGAGGCAGAGGGCGTGGAGGGCTTATGAGGCTAGAACGGTAGTGGAGGTGATTGAGGGCAAGAAGGTGCAAATGGACAAGGTACTCTGGGAGAAGGTGAAGGGGAGGCAGCTGCAGAAAGATTTGCTGGCCAGTTTGAATGGGGGCCACAGAGTAGGGGCTACGAAGGAGGGCACTGGAGTGGGTGCTAGCATCTGGGCAGAGGTGGGGCAGCAAGGGGAGACGACAAAGGAGAGTGGGAGACAGGGGCCGGAGGAGGCTGGAGTGGATACAGCGATGGTGGAAGATCCTCCGATCCAGTACGGTGTTCCTGAGGTGGGAGAGGGAGAGTTGGAGGATGTGTCTGAGGATGGGTGGGATGAGTCGGTGTGGACTGAGGAGAAGAAGGAAGGAGAGGGGGATCTGGAGCAGGCAGCAGAAGTAGTTGGAGGGGAGAAGTGGCTATTGAGGGCACTGCAAAATGTGGTAGCCAAGGAACTGGGTGAGATTGACTTCCGGGTGGTCAGTGAGGAATTCTGGGGACGAGTGCTGCGAGGGGAGGAGGTCGTGAAGAAGTTGAGGGATGAGATGATGGCAGCTCTGCTGGAGGCAGAGGAGTATGAGGTCACGGAGGCGAGGGAGGCGACACTCTTGGGTATTGCTAATGAAAGGGCAGCATATCTGTGGGGGCTACGGAAGGGGTTGGAGAAGTGGCAGGTGGTGTGTGAAGAGCATTGGGCATCGATGGAAATGGTGGATGGTGAGGACTGTGCCGAACTATTGGCAGCTCTGGATGAACAGCAGAATGTGGAAGAGGAGATTGTGGCGGAATGGAACCTGGATCTGGCTGGAGAGGAAGTGAGCATGGAATTGTAGATGTGGTGATATCAACATTATCAATATTTAGCTATGAATAGTACAACCAACATTTTTTCTCTGAACGTCAATGGGCTTAGAGGGACTGGGAGGCGACGTATGATTTTTGGAAGGCTGAAGAAACTGGAGGTGGATCTATTCTTACTTCAGGATATACGGTGTGAGGGGGATGAAGATGGACTGGAATGGACAAGAGAGTGGGGTGGGGAGGCGGTTTGGCAGGGGAAAGTGGGAATCCTAGTTAGGAAAGAGAAAGGGGACATTGCGGACACTGGACATTGGGGTAGTAGATTGGTATGGGGGACGTGGCAGAGGCCTGGATGGGACTCAATTGTGGTGGGATCTTGTTACTGCCCAGCTGAGAGAGGGACCCGAGTGGAGTGGATTGGAGATCTGTGGGATTCTGGGCTCTTGGTTGAGGCTGGGGTGGATTGTCTGGGGGGCAACTTTAATATGGTATGGGAGAGTAGACTGGACCGAACCGATGGGGACCGAGGTGTGGCAGGAAGGAGTGGGGGTCTGGAGGACTGGGAAGAGGTGGAAAGACTCAGCTCACTGGTGGATGCTATGTGACTACAGGATGGGGACCGATGTCTGTATACTCACTGGGTGGGAGGACTTGGTACTAGGATTGATTGGGTTCTGACTGCTGAGTGTTGGGGCAGTGCAGTTTGGGAGACGATGGAGGTTGAGTGGTGCCCTTGATCAGACCACTGGGGTATTCGGGGTAGTGGGAGGTTTTGTAAGAGGGTTGCTTTTTAGGGTAACCATTACGTAGTTCTGGAAGGGTTTTCTGGAAGTTCTAGATGTTCTGGAAGACCGTTTTCTTATGGTCAAGATCAATTTCATATGGAGTACGTCCTCTACGCTTATTGATTTCAAGATTGGGTTGATGTCTCAACCAAAGTCCTTTTTTGGACTAGTTCTGGATGTTCAGGATTTTCCGTATTTCAGAAAGTTCAAGAAACTAAGACTAGCTTAGTTGAATTGGCATATCACTGCAGACAATACCCAATTAGGAATTTCGTGACAGGGTTAGGAGTAGGACCTAACAGGGAGCAGATTTACTTAAGAGTAGTTTGTGGGTTATTAAATAGGTTTATTCGCTATTCATGATATTGCTATACTAGGAGTAGTTGTGTAAGGGGATATTGTGGGGAAGTGCTCAGGAGCTGTGTTCAGATTGTTCAGGTCTGAGATTCTGAGGTCTGGGGGAGGGGGTATTTATACTAGTGAGGGGCTATCTGGACTATGCTAAATATGGGTATAGCACTAAGTGCTTTGCTGAGTCGGAATGCAGTCACGTAGTACAAGTGTGATCTGACATGTCAAGAGATCGTCTGGCTGCTGAGTCAGTTCACAGTCACGTCATATAAGGCTAATCTAACTATACTATGACTGCTAGACTATTTATGGTTTAGGCACTATCTGGATAGTCTTTGATAACATCACCATCGATGACATCATCTCTAATGAAGTAGTCATCTAGGAAGAGTGGTTCGCGGATTACTTCTCCTTGTTCACTGAGGTAGTAATACATTGGAACTTCATCTCCGTCTCACAGGATAGCATCATCTGTCTCGTATGCTGGATATGGTATTAGGGGGTGAAGAAGTGGTGCATCGTCTTCGTTTTCATCGGATTCACTGTCTGTGTACCTTCTGTAGGTTACAGCACTATGAGTAGCGGGGTTGTAGTATGCTGGCGGTTGTGGTTCATGTCACTCGTACTCGGGTGGTGGAGTGGTTGGTTCGATCTCGAGGGTTGTCTGAAGGTACAGGTTGTGTTCTCTGGTTTCTTCGTTGTAGTTGAAGTAATTGGGGGTAAATACAGGTTGATATTTGTGCCAGTGGTCATTGTCCCAATAAGTCTCGTATGTGGTTATGAACTGTTGTAAGTTCATTGGCAGAGTTGGCGGTGTGATCAAAGTTGGAAGAGATCCTTGGCTTGAGGTCATGTCGGCGTCGGAAGGATCATTGTCTTCTGCTTCGTCTTTGTTGAAGTTGATTATATTGTAGACGTCCTTCATGGCGTATCCAACTTGGGGCATTTGCAGGATGTGATCGTCGGGGTGCGGAAAGGTTCTGTCTGTGGTTTCAATGTACTCAAGGTACTTGTGGTTGAGTTCTTGTATCATGTCATCGATTTGGCCATAGGACAGGGTAGCAACCATTTCGCTGGTAATAACTCGGAGGCGGGGAATAAAGGTGCTGTATTCATAGAAGAGTTCTCAGTGTTTGCGGGCAATGAGCTTCTGGTGTTGAGACATCTGGGTAATGTCTGTATCATGGTGGTGTTCAACTATGTCTTCTGGGAGGCGGCCGATCTGGTAGTAGCTTGAGATTTGTCCAATCTGGTGGGCCTCGTTAAGCATGTTCAGGGCATTCCATCAGGCTTCTACAAAGTAGAGAGGTGCTTGGCTGTAGATATTTATGAGGGGCAGAGGGGGTGTGGCTCGGTTGACAATGGCATTCCAAATGTCAGCACAGATGCGGTTGTAGATTTCGGTGGTCATGTTTGTGTGTTTGGAAGTTGTGGATATTGTTTGTTTTGATTCTCTGTTTCGATGCATCTTGGGGCTGGGTATATATGCATTTGTTCTAGATTGGTAAGATCCCATTTGTGTGGATCTTGTGTTCTGTGACTTGGTATTGACTCAGCTTTGTGTACTGTGACTTCTGTTTGACTCAGCTTCGTGATCTTGCAGGTGATTTCCAGATTTGTTCAGAGATCGCATGTGATTTCCATGGCTTGGAGGTTGTGCGCTTACAACTCTCCCCTTCTTAGCCTTCGACGTCCTCGTTGGGGCCTTCTAATTTTGTTCTGTCTTGCTGAGTTCTTAATTAGGTTCATGATAATTATAGTGTTCGAGGGAGTAGTATATGTGGTATACTGATAGGT
>RBNI01007429.1:0-10320 GCA_003990745.1 Jimgerdemannia flammicorona | reverse complement strand
TTAAGAAAAAGTAATTAAATCTAGAAGTTTTTAGTAAGCCTAAAGTAACTTAAAAAGATATATACTCATAAGTTTAAATAGTCTTGAAGGATTTCTAAAAGAAATATTCTGAGCTTTATTTGAGTAGAGAAAGAGAATATTTGTATAAAATCTGAAAGAAAGATCTAGAAGAATCTTAGAAATATAAAGAAAAGTCAAGAAAGTAGTTCTTAATAAAGATGACTATAATATTTCAAAAGATTCTATAACTAATATAATAGTTGATCTGAATTAGAAATAATAATCAGGAGATAGATATTTGATTATAGTATCTGAATCTAATTCCTAATATAGTATAGCATTTTAGTTAGCAGTTACTAGTACTTTTAAATAAATTGAATCAATTCAAATTAAATCAAATTGAGAATTTTTATATTCAAATTAAGATCTAATTTAATTTAATTTAAATCAAATTGAGAGTCCAATTTAAATTAGTCAAATAAAATTAAATATTAATTTAAGATTCTCAGTAGCTTATATTATAATATAATTAGTTTTTTATTTAAAAGATATATTATTTGAAATTTATATATAAATATAACTAAAATTTACATAGCTAATTTATATTTTTAAAATTCTCATATATATACATACAACTCTGGTTCTAGTCTCAGCTATATCTGGCCATAGCAGTAGCTATTTAGTAAGTATTATTATATAGTCTCTTTCTTAGTAGAAGATTAAAGATTAATAAATTGAGTTATTGACAGATTTTAAAAAGGGTATAATATAGTTTTCTATATCTTCTGCAATTGTTACAGCTTATATAAGATTGATCTTTAGTTTTTGAAGTAGCAGCTTAAGTGATAGCTTGAGTAGTAGCTATGACTTGAGTAGTGGTAATAGCTTAGACAGTAGTGGTAGCTTGAGTAGTGATAGCAGCTTGGACAACTTAGGTAGCAGTAGTAGCTTGGGCAGCTTAGGTAGCAATAGTGGCTTGAATAGCAGCTAGGACTTCAAAAATAGCTTTAGGAATATCAGAGGTAGCTTCAAGGATGAAGACCTCAGGGGTGGAGACTTCAGAGATAACTTTAAATATAGCTTTAGAGATAGTTCTGAGATGAATTACTTGATTATATCTTCAATCTTCTTCTTTTTCTTCTTATATTCATCATTAGTTCTAAGTTCTTCATCATTTAATCAGATAATAACCTTATTGATAATATTATTCATATATATCCTCAAAGCCTTCAGAAAGATAATTAATGTAGAATTTATAAATATTCTCTATACTGAGTATATTGTAACCTCAGCTCTACTTTTTCCAAATATAAGAATAAAATAGTATTCTTATCACAAAACCCTCAGACCTAACTTATTAATAATTTTAAGTGATCAACTAGAGATATAAGTATAATACTTTAAGAAAGTACAAAAATCTAAAAGTGATATCTGAACTTTACTATATATAATAAATAATCAGAACTCAGGACTTCTTTATAAGAACTCAGAACTTAGGGCTAATAGTTAGTTTAATTATCTGTAATATATTAATTCTATTAGTATACAGTTTTTTATTAGTTTTTTATTATTAAAGTTAGCTTATTTTATCTATACTTATTACAATATCTAAAGCTTGAGCTTATAAGCTTATACTTATTATTTATACTTATTATAATATTTAAAGCTCTTAGCTTATACTTGTTATTTATGCTTATTATAATATTCAAACCTCTTGGCTTATACTTGTTACTTATACTTATTACTTACACTTGTTGTAATATTCAAAACTCTTGGCTTATACTTATTATTATACTTATTACAATATTCAAAGCTCTTGACTTATGCTTATTATTATACTTATTGCAATATTTGAAGCTCTTAGCTTATATTTATTACTTGCAGGCTTATGAGCTTACAAATATAAGTACTTTAGATATAGTGACCAAGTATATATAATATATATTGTCACATAGTGGTCACTGAGTCCTTCTAATATGCCAGATTCTCTTCAAGGTGTATCTCTTAGACTAACTCAAGTTTGTTATAAGCAAGTTCTTATTGGAGTGCCTTCCCAAGGTCTTATAGTCCTCAAACTTCTTATCTTTAACTGTCTTGTTATCTCTTAGATTGCTTGCAAAGAAGTGTATGTATTACACTATGAGAAACTGACTTTATTTTAGAGGAAATAAGAGGGGTATTTATACAAAATATAATTCAATGGTTGCTAAGATATAAAGCTAAATATAAATTCCAATAACTAAAACTACCAAGTTCCAGGGCTGGCATTATTTGGTATCATATCAAAATGCTGATGCTGGAACAATTTCGCATCACCTCAGAATACCAGTGCTGGCATTATCTGGTATTACATGAGAATATCAGTACTGGTATTATCTAGTGTTATATGAGAATACCAGTGCTGGCATTATCTGGTATAACAAAGAACTTAGAGCAGAAAGTTCAGGACCATGGGGGCTTCATCATCATCATCATCACTGAAGGAGATGAGATTCATGAATTCTTCATACAGGTCGTGTGTTTCGCATACTTCAGGTATGTCACGTGGGATGATATCATTGCCGATGATGTCATCATATTTGGCTGTGGCAGGAAAATCGGGAACAAGGTCTGGAGCTCTCCAGTCTATGAGGTTCTCTTCTACAAAATAAGAAACAAATGTGGGGTCTTGGGGAGATCTAACCCGGATGCTTGGGCCTTGGAATACTGAGATCAATCCTTGCAGGAATTGGTCTGGGTTGTCCTGGAGGATGGGGTGTCAGAAGTCTTCTACTTCTTTGCTGTTGAGGGTGATAGTGGACTGGGCTTCTGTAGCCACCCTGGCTTCTAGTGCATTGATACAGTAAGATGATAGGTCTCTGAAATCTGAGACTCTAACATACTCCAAGTTGGGGATTGACTATGGTGCATGCCTGAAGATCTGATAGATCTTCTTAGCTGTCCTTGTTTCGCATATATCTATGGGAGTGGCATCTTGTAGTTCTTGGGTGCTGGCCTGTAGGAACTCCTGGCAGAGGAGGTTTCCTATTTTGTACTCCTGCCACATTTGGAGGCATTTGGTAGCAATGGTGATCCTTGTTTCCATTTCATGGTGGTAGAGGATAAAGTGATAGGGGTCTGCAGTGCCTAGGTAGATACTAGGAGTCCTTCTTGAGCAGGTCCTCATGGCTCTTCTGATGTCTTAGAACATCCTTTCCTTAACTGAGATACCTTGGTGATTCCTTGACCTTGAGGTTTAGCGGGCAGCAGACATTTTATTTGTGGTAAGTCTTTAAGCTATTTTGGGATTAGTGGTTCTTATTGGTTGCTGCTACTGTGGTTCCTTGATCCTTCTTTTATATTCTTCAGAATGCTTGTGCTGTAGTCACAATGACTCACAGTTGGTCATCATTACTCATCTTGTATGCCGTATAATCTTCTTGTGCTCTGATCTGGTGGCTTGTAAGGAAAGGCTGTCTTCTATACTAATGTCATCATTCTGGGGTCACTGTTACAATATTCTTAAACTTTAAATACATATATTAATATATCATGCCATTTATACTATTTATTATTCATTTATAGTACTCTCAGATAGATATAATAATATCTTGCTCATATTATTAAGACTGAAAATGATAGAAATTATATTTAGATGTATATATATAGTATATCTATAAGTTCTGAGTTATACTTGTATAATATAATATCTAAGTACTATATTTATTTGATATTTCAAAATTTAACTATATTTCAAGATTTTAAAATTAGCTATTATTATTGGAATATTAGACGAATTATTATATCTTCAAATATATATATATATATTCATAAATTATTCTAGGGTCTAAAGTACCTCTTTTAGCTACTATAAGATATTTATTACTTAAAAAAACTCTCTAAATTGAAATACTTATTGCTGAGATAGCTAAGTAGTTATATGTATATATCATTTTTGCTAGATTTGAAAAATCTCTAATATTTTCAATTAATTAAATTAATTAGAGAAATTCAAATAATATTTTAAATTAATCTAATTCAAATATAAATTTCCAACTTGCTACTAAAATAATATATCAACTTCTACTTGAAATTTAATAGTTTTACTTTTTAAATAAGTATTTATCTCTTGCTCAGGATTTATTATTAGTTTTTGTCTTTTGTTAAATATATATTTATATAGTATAGTATTGATATTATCTTCTATTTCTTCATAATCTTTAGAACTTATTTAATTAATTGATCCAGATAGAGGAGCATAGTTTTTATTATAAATTATATAAAATTTATCTTTGACCTCTTCAATTTAAATATCTTCTCAATTATAAAATAAATAATATTTTAGCTTAAGTCTGAGATTGAATACTAGTTTTTATTAAAAAATAAAATAAAATAAAATTTAAAATAAATTATATAGTAGTAGCTAATAAGTAAATTTTGAAATAGATTTATACTATTTCTAATATCAAGTGAATTTCAAAATAGATTTATACTATCTCTGATATCAAACAAATTTTGAAATATTTACTTACTAGTACCAATATAATAAATTAGAATATCTGTTATTGAATAATATATCTTTAACTTAATAATAACTGCTATTAGTGTCAGATAAATGATATTCAGCTCTGTTGTATATTTTTGAATTTCTTGATCATTATTCTCCAATATATCTATTAGAAAGTTATAAATTAGAATAGTAGAATAAATTATTAAATATTTATACTGAGCTATAAGATCTGTCATTTGTTTAAAATACTTTAGTATACTAATAATGTCTTTTAGTATCTGCTAAGTATGATATTCTATAGTATATTTTTGCAAATATTTATCAGTTATAACTATTGAGATTAATGACTATTAATAATTCAATTTATTAGATTATTTGAAGAAAAATCTGAAAAATAAAAAAATTAAATATAATATAATCAACTTATCTCTGATAATTCTAAGACCTATTCAACTATTGAATATGTTGAATTCCATCAAGTTTTTACATTCAAAATAAGTTCTTTAGAATTGCAGACTTCAAAAGCTTTATATTATATAGTAAATATCTCTTAATATTATAATGGTAACTAGTGTTACATAGTGGTCACTGAGTCCTTCAAATACACCAGATTCTCTTCAAGATGTATCTCTTAGACTAACTCAAGTTTGTTATAAGCAAGTTCTTATTGGAGTGCCTTCCCAAGGTCTTATAGTCCTCAAACTTCTTATCTTTAAACTATCTTATTATCTCTTATATTGCTTGTAAAGAAGTGTATATATTGTACTAAGTAGACTAAGTGAACTGACTTTATTTCAGAGGAAATAAGAGGAGTATTTATACAAAATATAATTCAATGGTTGCTAAGATATAAAGCTAAATATAAATTCAAATAACTAAAATAAAATACCAGGACAGGAAAAACTACTAAGTTCTAGAGTCAGTACTAATGGTTGTACAGATTTAGAATACTGGTATAATTTAATATCACATCAGAATGCTGGTGCTAGAATAATTATGTATCACCTCAGAATGCCAGTATTGGAACAATTCTGCATCACCTCAGAATGCTAGTACTGGTATTATTCAGTATAACCAAGAGACTTAGAGCAGAATGTTCAAGACTATAGGGGCTTTGTCTTCATCAGAGGTCAGGATGTCTTCGAAGGAGATGAGGTCCACAAACATCTCATCTGTCTCATCATCATCATCATATAGATTGCATGTTTTGCATACTTTGTATACTTTACATATATCATGTGGGATGATGTCATTATGTTCAGTGGTGGCAGTGAGAATAAGGAGATCTAGAGCTCTCCAGTTTATGAGGTTCTCTTCTACAAAATAGGGAACAAATGTGGGATCTTGGGGAGGTCTAACCTGGATGCTTGGGCCTTGGAATACTGAGATCAATTCTTGCAGAAATTGGTCTGGGTTGTCCTGAAGGATAGGATGCCAGAAGTCTTCTACTTCATCACTATTGAGGGTGATAGTAGACTGGGCTTCTATAGCCACCCTGGCTTCTAGTACATTGATATAGCAGGATGATAGATCTCTGAAATCTGAGACTCTAATATACTCTAAGTTGGAGATTGACTATGGTATATGCCTAAAGATCTGATGGATCTTCTTAGCTGTCCTTGTTTTGCATATATCTATGGGAGTGGCATTTTGTAGCTCTTGAGTACTGGCCTGTGGGAACTCCTAGCAGAGGAGGTTTCTTATTTTGTACTCCTGCCATATTTGAAGGCATTCAGTAGTAATGGTGATTCTTGTTTCTATTTCACAGTGGTAGAGGATATAATGATAAGGGTTACCAGTACCCAGGTTGATACTAGGAGTCCTTCTTGAGTGGGTCCTCATGGCTCTTTTGATGTCTTAGAATATTCTTTCTTCAACTGAGATGCCTTGGTAATTTCTTGATCTTGAGGTTTGGTGAGTAGCAGGCATTTCATTTGTAGTAAGTCTTTGAGCTATTTTGAGATTGGTGGATCTTATTGGTTGCTGCTACTGTAGTTCTTTGGTCCTTCTTTTATATTTCTCAAGATACTCATACTGTGGTCACAATAACTCACAGTTGGTTATCATTGCTTATCTCATATGTCATATGATCTTCTTGTGCTCCAATCTGGTGGCTTGTAAGGAAAGACTGTCTCCTATGCTGATGTCATCATTCTGGGGTCACCATTACATCTTCTTCCTAAATAAGGATCTTCTTGAGCATCCTTATTCATTAGTCCAGTCCTGAAAAATTTGCTGATCCTATAACCTCTGGCAAGGAGTCAAAAAGTGGTGTTTATGGACTGGTATCTTCCTTTTATATTTTGGCATGATGGTGAAGGGTCACTCCCTTCATATAGAGCAAGGGCCTGATTCTGATCTTGACCAATCAGTTGACAGTTCAAACTCCTCTAGCTTCAAAAGTCTTACAGATGAGTAGTTGCTAGTACCATATCCCTTAGAGAATAGTCCAGACAGATAGCCTGCTGGTCATGGGACATGTTGTTATGATTTGTGGACTAGAACCTCACAGGCAGTTATCATATTTTACTTCTCTTGTATAGGTTTATGGTACTTCTTGAGTCTGTTCCTATGTACTGTAGTAGACAGTATAGTCCCTGAGATTTTTCTAAGCCAGAAGGTAGTTCCTTTGATATCTTGCATATAGAAGAGTCCTTCCCATTTGGGCTCCAGTTTTTGTGACTATGAGACTTCTACTATATTTCAATACAGTAGAACCTTTTCTCCAATTTGGATGGGTTTTAAAGTCTTGTGGTTCTTTTCTGCATTCTTTCTTGTCAGTGCTTGTAACTTGATAATGTAATCTTCAGCCTTCTTTCTGATTTAGTGTAGTCTCCAGATTTCTGTATCAACCCATCTCTAAGTTAGGTCTAGATTCGTAGCTGATGTTCCATCAGAATCTTCTTCTCTAAAGAGCAGTTCTCTTGGGGTAAAGTGTGTGCTCTGTGACTGTATGTCTTATAGGACAGAGAGGGCAGTTGGGAGATAGTTATCCCAATTCTCATATGTCTCTGAGATCTTTGCCAGGATGTTCTTGAGAGTCTTGTTGGTTCTCTCTATCTGTCTATTTTCTTGAGGGTGATATACAGTGGTCTTGATGTGCTGGATCTTGTATTTCTGATACATTATCTCATGGAATCCATTGACAAATTTTGTGCCACAGTCTGTTGTGATTTGCTTCAGTGTCTTGTAGCAGCAGATGATTTCTCAGTATAGGAAGTCAGCTATAGAGAGAGCATTGGCTTCTTGTAATACTCCTGCTTCTATCCATTTCTACAATAACTATAATATAGCAGTTTCCTGATAGTGTTACTGGTAGTGGCCCAATGATATCTATTGTAATGTGGTAGAAGGGGATAGGCTCAATTCTTGATGATCCAGGTGCCTGGTCTTGCTGATCTTATTTCTGTTTTTGGTACTTGTCACACCTTTTGACAAATTGGTGCAGATCTTCTTCCATCTTGGGCCACCACATGGTTCTTCTTACCTTGTCATATATGTTGATTCTTTCTAGGTGTCCTTGCTCGTGTACTTCCTTCATTACTTGATACTTCTTATATTCAGATATTACTAGCTTTCCTCCTTTTCTAAGTATAGTATTGTCTAGTTCAAACTATTTCTAAGTCCAGTTGATGATGGTGAATGTCCAGGGTTTGAGGTGGTTGGGCATCTTCCACTGCCCAAGATAGCTGATTAATCCATAGTATAACTCCTTATTCATGTTGAATAGTCTTGATGAGAGTGTTTCAGGGTGTCCTTGAGAGTACATCAGCATTGGTATTGGTTTTTCCTGAGTGGTACAGTTATACTCTTGTAGCCTGTAGATCCATCTGGCATATATTCCTTTGGGGTTCAGAGTGTAGAATAGCTAGACAAGAGTGGAATAGTCTGTTTAAATAGTGAAGTATTTCTTGACTAGGTAGTAGTGGAACTTGTCTACTGCCCAAACTACTGCTAAGCATTCAAGCTTATATGACTTGTAGTTCTGTTCTGCTCTGTGGGTACCTTAGCTTATATAGGAGATGACATATTCATATCCATCTTTCTTCTGAGCTAGGACTGCTCCAAGTCCTATAGTACTCACATCTGTCTGCAGGATGAATTCTAGGTTCCAATCTGGTCTTCTGAGGATAGATGCTTGGGTCAATCTGGTCTTGAGTTCATTGAAGATTTCTTGGCATTCCTTGGTTCATTCAAATTTGGTTTCCTTCTTCAGTAGCTCATAGATAGGTACTGTAATATTGGAGTATCCTTTGATAAATCTTCTGTAGTAGCTGACCAGTCCAAGAAAGACATGGACTTCTGTGGTCATTCTGAGTCTTGGGTAGGCTGCAACAGTCTCAATCTTCATAGGATCTGTGTGGATTCCGGTCTTGTAATGGTTCTAGTTTCTAAATGAGGAAGCGACTAGTTCTAGTAATCCTAAGTAGCTCGAAGAGATACTAAGGGTTCAAGTGTTCTCGAAGGATTTCTGAGAGAAAATATTCTGAAGCTTTATTCATGAGAACAAAGGGGATATTTATACAAGATCTGAAAGAAGGATCCGGAAGGATCTGAGAAATCAAAGGAAAATGCCAAGAGGAAAGTTCTCGGCAAAGATGACAAATGATGACGAATAAAGTTCTACAAGTTTCCAGAACATTCAGTGACTAACTAAATAAGTACTAGTTAATGCTCGGCACCAAGAAGGGGATTTCTAAGTACACAGAAAGTGCCGGAAGGTTATAGAATATTCAAGAAAGACAGAGAAAAGAAATAAACTACGCTAAAATGTTACATCTCCCTCTCCTTAAGAATCAACGTCCTCGTTGAATTCTCAAAGTTATACATAATAAACAATAAGACTAAAAGAAACCTCAAATTAAATATGTCGACTCATTGGTAAGGATTGGCCATCCTTGTATAAGGCGAGGGCCAAAGTATCATCTTGATCGGATGAGAACTGGTTCGAACCTCGTTGGTTGCAGGATTTATAGGGTTCTCCTGTATCTCTTATTTCTGATGCTGTATCCCTTAGAGAGCCCCGATGTGTAATGTGCCTGATCAGCACAGTAGGTTGTCTACTATCCAAGGGGAGAACCTCACGGGCAGTCAATGAGTTCCTTTTTGCTCAAACTCTTGGATGAGGTCTTGAGAGTTCTTGAGATTGGCGGCAGGTTCCCAAGTGGCATCATATTCAGGGTAACCCATCCACTTGACTAGGTATTCTGTGTGACAGTATCGGACTCACTTGTCCAAGATTTTCTCGACTTCATACTCAATGTGGTCTTTAACTATGACTGGTGCTGATGGTGTCGGAATTTGGCCAGGGTATGGAGATGACTGGTTCCAGGCCTTGAGTTGTGACACATGGAATACTGGGTGTATATGCATGGTTGTTGGCAAGTTGAGACGGTAAGACCAGGTAGAGACTTGCTCGGTGATTTTGAAGGGTCCAAGGTACTTGGGCTGAAATTTGGCTGACTGGCGGTTGACTTGAGATTGAACCTTGATGTTGTCGGCTTTGAGTAGAACCATATCACCAATATTGTATATAACATCTCACCGCTTCTTGTCTGCATACTTAGCTTGATGTTGCTGAGCCTTTTGCAGGTTTGTAGTGGCAATCTTGAGAAGGGAATCCATTTTGTCGATAAGGTTCTGGGCTGTGGGGACTTGAGTGTGACTGGATTGCTGAAATTGGACTAGACTTGCAGGGGTCTCGGGGTTTTGACCGTGAAGTAGCTGGAATGGGGAAAGGCCAGTTGATGATTGGTTGGTATTGTTGTAGGCGAACTCGACATAGGTCAGATAGTGGTCCCAATCATCTTACTCATAAGACACATAGTTTC
>RBNI01007428.1:0-10320 GCA_003990745.1 Jimgerdemannia flammicorona | reverse complement strand
ATAGCTAGCAAACTTGTATAAATAACCCATATCCTTAGAGTGAATAAAGCCTCAGTCAGTTTGTGTTTAAAAGTAAAAAGGATTACAAAGAAACCACTGCCTCCAAGAGACTGGATAAATTCTGAGAACAAGATAACAACCTAGAGCAATGGATCGCTCGGAAGTTTGAGTTAAAGAATTTTCTCTTGCCACGGAAAGAAAATGTTACCCGACCACCGCCATTCGACTGCCATTCGAGACCCAAGACCCAGCCAAGGATTCAAGACCACGACCACCGCACATTCAGACTGCCATTCGAGATTCAAGACCCGGAAACCCAAGGATACCCACCCAAAGGATACTAGACTGCCAAAGACCGACCCACCAGCCTATATGAATGACTGCCCAGAACCTTTCAAGTTAACAAGTCAAGATGGATGAGCGAGCCATCAACCTCCGTTTTCCCCATCCTACTGCGCCATGTACCACTTTAATTAAGCGTTTAAAGTCAAGACCATCACCGAGTTTGCCGCCAAGTTAATCGCCACCAGGAAACTTAGCCAGCATAATTGCCGCCCTTATCCACTAAGCAATTGAGCCACTGTTGAACAATCGAAGTCTTGCTATTATCAATCACCGCACGAATCGAATGACCTGTCACGTGACCATCGACCCATAAATGTCACCAATGCCTTCAGTTATACATCACGTGCTTCACCAAGTGGTACCTTGAGTCATGCCTAAAGAGCATCGGAAGAGAAAAAGGATACAAACCCGATGTCACAATAAATTCTTTAAATTTAAAAATAATTCTTATAATATAAGAGATCTTATATAATTATTAATATAAGTATTTATATTAATTAATTTTATTTAAAATTATAATTATTGTAATAGTTGATCTAAATTAGAAATAATAATCAAAGGATAGTCATTTGATTATAATATCTGAATCTAATTCTCAATATAGTATATTTATAAGTATATAACCTTTAAGTAACTAAAATTATATATATATCACTCTTAAGACAAATTCAGAAATCTATATAAGATCATGAAGCTGAGTTAAACTAAAGTCATATATCATAAAGCTGAGTTAACTTGAAGTTATAAAATACAAGATATATAAAAATAGAATCTTACCAATTAAGATCAAAAGTATATAAATATATCAAATATATAGTATATCAAAATAAAGAATTATAACTCTCAAATATATACTCAGCTATGATTACTAAAGTCTATAACTACATCTATACTGATATTTGAAATACTATTATCAACTAGACCACAGCACTCTTTCCTCTTATAAATATCTATAGTCTAGTACTTCTCTATTTTATAGAAGCCCAATATAATATCCTAAACATGCTTAGTGAGATCTACTAAATTGGACAAATCTCAAGCTACTATTAGATTAGCTGTTTTCTGAAAGATATAATTAACTGCTACTATAATATAGATATCTTGCAACATCAAAACATATCATATATAAATACTGAGAACATTTTTACAAATATAGTATCTTTATTCTCTATCTCTGAGTTATTACTGCTAAAAGAGTTACCACTCTAACCTATGGCCAAATTGGCAATATAGTATAAAAACTCAACCAGAAGTATATCAAGTATATCTGAACCACTGATAGACCCTTTCTATATCCAGATGATCATATTCTGCAAATGTCTTCAGTTGGATATAACATAAAGAATATCTATAATATAATCTAGTTTGACAATAATAAAGTAGAAGACAATAATCTCTCTAACACTAAGATGGTCTTTAGCTAAGAATCTGTAATCCTGATCACTCTACCAATATCACTAATAAAATTATAATAGTTCATAACTATCTCTAAGACCTATTGAGATAATGACTACTAGTATAAGTACTAATTTGCATTTATGCCTAACTTCTTTAACTATAATAAAAAAATAAGAGAACACAACCTGTATATCCAGACAACTCTTAAGATAGAACCAATGATCCTACCTCCTAAGTATGTAATATGAAGAATAACTATTAATATACTACAACTCTGCAATATATAGTCCTATAACCTATTGAAGGTATACTGATAGTAAATCAAGATAATATACTCTTTCTCTACCTATCAATACCATATTCAGTATATGAGATAGATGATACTATTCTATAAGATGATTACTTTATTTCTATATATTACTATATAAATAAATAGAAAGATACAATCTGAGAACTACTCTTTCTAGATAACTATTTATTAAAAATAATACTATTAATGATAACTATATAAAAGACTACTCAGAGAGTATCTAAAGCTATAATTAGCTTAGCAGTCATTAGTATAGTTATAAAGATTAGCTTAGTACTATATAACTATATTATAACTCATTAAGTACTAAAGTACTATATCTATATTTAGTCTAGTCTAGATAGCCTCCCACTAATATAAATATCCCTCTTCCCGCTCTCCGAACTGAGATAAAAACACTGATAAGAATCAGATAAATACTCCTATATACAAATATTCCTTTATATAATACTTTTAGTATTAGTCAATAGCAAATATTATGAATAGCAAATATATAAATCTATTTAATAACCTATAAATTACTCTTACATAAACTTATACTACATTAGATCTCAATTTTAACTAGATCCAAAAATTTTCTAATTAGATATTATCTGCAGCAAAATATTAATTCAACTAAGCTGGTCTTCATTTCTTAAACTTTCTAAAATAAGAAAAATTCTGAACATCTAAAATAAGTCCAACAAAAGGACTATAGTTGAGACATTTACTCAATCTTAAAATAAATAAGTAAAGAGGATATATTCTATATAAAATTGATGTTGATCTAAAGAAAACAATCTTTTAGAATATCCAGAACTTCTAAAAACTCTTCTAGAAATATATAATAGTACTCTTATAAAGTACTCTCTTACAACTTGATAGTAGCAGTTTACATTTTAATTCTACTTCAAGATGCTTTCTTATTTAGTTATAAATCTTCTTAGAAAATTTCTATAAGTTAATATAAAGCCCAACTATTTAACTGAAATTTATTTCAAACTATCTGATAATCTGAAGTGAATTGAATCTGATGTATAAGGACAATTAGACCTCTATATCTGTAATTTGTAAAATAAGCTTGATATTAATAAATAAGTATTTTAATTAAATCAGTAAATAGATAAAACCCTATTCACTAAACTCCTTGCTCTATACCCTATAAGTCAAGATAAAGAAGATCTTATAGAAGTCTTCTTTACTCTTCAATAAGAGTTTTATAAGCTCTAAGAATCCAAGTAATCTAGTACAACTAGTAGCTATTTTTCTAGACTTAGTTTATCATAAAGTCCAAGCCTCTATAGATAGTAGCTTAACTCAACTAACTATTACTAGAGCAGACCTGAGACTACCTTATACTATTATTTTCAAAATTATGAAGCCTATAATATTCTGAAAAAAGAAGTCAGAGAAACTCTTGATCAATAATTAGACTCTGAGCCAGAAGTAGGCACAGCTACAACCTTATTTAAATTTAAAACCAAACCAGAAACTGTACCTGATCTCAAAGAAGCTTTTAATTTAAGCTTATCTGAACTCTATAATATATCAATACTATCTACTTTAATACTGAATAAACCCAGCTACACTAAGACTAAAGTAAAGAAGAGAAGGAGTATCTTACTAAATTCAATCCTAGATATATTACCAAAGGAGACACATCTACTTCAGAATAAAATATATCTGTTGTAGAGTATATAAAAGAGTGAAAGGAGGAGTATTGTTTATTGATACTAACTTATATACTTTTATATATTGATGATGCTTATATAATGATATAGTCAGGCTCTACTATTATATAATTAAGTTACTATAACTAATATATTTCAATACTCTCACTCAATGAGATATATTCCAAATATACAAAATAAAAGACTAACTAAACATAACTAAATTTAACCAACTGGATGCTATCTAGATGATCAGAAAAGGTTGAAATTCCTACTTATAAGTATGAAAATAGATTAAGAATATAATAAAAGACTATTAATATAGATATAGAATGAAAGAATATAAGCAATGTTGAGATAGATATATATATAAGATATGTGGAAATATAGAGATATATATACAGAATATATATAGTAGAAGGCTTTTAGAAGCCTGAAAAGTTCCATAATCTCTATTGAAATACTTGAATATTAATTATTGATATATAGTTCTCATTATAGAATTGCTTATAAGTTTCATTCCTTGTATATATATATAAGTCACACTTTGTCTTCAGAAGAGCTTTAGTCAATGAATCCACCTTCATATATATATACTGTTGGCATATATTATAGATATAGTACCATTTTCTATAAAATTATATATAAAATGATACTGTATATCAATGTGCTTCATTTTAGCATAATGTTTAGAGTTCTTTGCCATAGCAATTATAGACTAGTTATCTTATTAGAGTAATATAGACTACTGTTGATCAAATCCTAATTTCTTTAATAGTTCTCAAAGCTATATAGCTTTTTTTATTACCATTGATAATGCTCAGTCATCTTTCACCAGTAACATTCAGGTGATACAAACTTCAGACAACACTTTTGACAACATTTCCAAGTATTGGTGTTATCAATATGGCAAGCAATGTGCATTCTGGTGAGCATACTGGGCAGGGGGACCCCAGTGCCTTTGACTGGCAACATATGGGGGGGGGTCAAGGTGCTGGTATTGGCATGCCGAGTGCTTCGATGAGGGGTTGCGGGGCCAGGAGTGGTGGCAGAGGAGGTGCAAGACTGCATGGGGGAGGAAGGATGACCTTTGTGGATAAAGTCAGGATGGGGAAGCAGGCGATAGAGCTAGATGGCTGGCTGGAGCTAGGGAAGGTATCTGCCACCATAAGTGGCAAGGAGGCCTCTTGACTGGGGGGTCAGTATAGTGGGACTGGAGGGGTAGTGGCTGAGGTGGTGACTGCTGATGGCAGTGTGATGGGCAATCTGAAAAAAAATCCAGATGTGATGGCTGATGGAGGACCTGGACAGGGGAGTGGTGCGAGACCTGGGGACCTGGCTAATGGAGTGATGGGCCTTGTGGTAGCCCTGTTACTCAAAAAGTCTCGATTGGAATTTGCTGTCACACTATACTTCCGTGGCTGGGCAGTGATGGTGAAGATGGTACTAGGGCTGCTGGCTAGCGAGGTGAAGGGTGCAGCCTTGGTTAAGTTCTTGAAGAAGCTGGAGGCAGTCGAGGTGGGGTTTGAGGAGGAGGGTTTGCTACTGGAGGCAGTGGAGAAGGGGGTGGTGGTTGGAGGGATTTCAGTACCAAGGGCAAGGTATATGCATTAGGATCCCCAAGTGGTTCATCTGGTGATTGCAGATTTGCCAATGGTGAGGGAGGAGGAGGCGAGGATGCTGGTCATGGATGTGGTGAAGGAGTATGGCAAGGTGGTTGACATAGGGTTCAGAGTATGGGAGGGGACTGAGCTCAGGATGGGAGATGTGGATGTCCAGCTGAGGCTGTTTGGGATGGAGAATACTGGGAAGACTAGGGACTGGCTGGTGGCACTGAAGTGGGGCCCTGTGGAGTGCAAGGTATCAAGGGTGAAGGGGTCAGAGGAAGAAGAAGAGGACCTGCTAGAGGCGCTTGAGGACCTAGCGGGGGCTGTGGAGAGGAGGCAAAGAGCTTAGAGGGCATATGAGGCTTGGATGGTAGTAGAGGTGATCGAGAGCAAGAAGGTGTTGATGGACAAGGTGCTCTGGGAGAAGGCAAAGGGGAGACAGCTGCAGAAGGATTTGCTGGCCAGTTTGGATGGGGGTCAGAAGGCAGGGGCTACAGAGGAGGGCACTGGAGCAAGTGCTAGTATCTGGGTGGAGACTGGGCAGCAAGGGGGGAAGACAAAGGAGAGTGAGGGACAGGGGCCAGCAGAGGAGGTGGTAGTGGACACAGTGATGGTGGATGATAATCAGATCCAGTATGGTGTTCCTGAGGTGGGAGAGGGGGAGTTGGAGGATGTGTCTGAGGATAGTTGGGATAAGTCTCTGCAAACTGAGGAGAGGAAGGAGGGAGAGGCAGATTTGGCGCAGGCTGAGAAGGTAGTTGGGGGGGAGAAGTGGCTATTGAGGGTGCTGCAAAATGTGGTAGCTGAGGAACTGGGAGAGATTGATTTCAGGGTGATCAGTGAGGACTTCTGGGGGTGAGTACTGTGAGGGGAGGAGGTCATGAGGAAGTTGAGAGATAAGATGATGGCAGCTCTTCTAGAGGCAGAGGAGTATGAGGTTACTGAGGCAAGGGAGGCAATGCTCTTGGGTATTGCCAACAAAAGGGCAGCATATCTGTAGGGGTCACAGAAGGGACTGGCAAAGTGGCAGGTAGTGTGCGAGGAGCACCAGGCATCAATGGAGATGGTGGATGGTGAGGACTGTGCGGAATTTTTGGCAGCTCTGGACAAACAGCAGAATGTGGATGATGAGATTGCAGCAGAACGTAACCTGGATCTGGCTGGAGAGGAAGTGAGCATGGAATTGTAGATGTGGAGTTATTAACACTATCAAATACTTCACTATAAATAGTACAACTAACATTTTTTCTATGAATGTCAATGGGCTTAGGGGGACTGGGAGGCGATGTAGGATTTTTGGATGGCTGAAGAAACTGGAGGCAGATCTCTTCTTACTTCAAGATATATGGTGTGAGGGGGAGGAAGAGGGCCTGGAATGGACAAGAGAGTGGGGTGGGGTAGCAGTTTGGCAGGGTAAAGTGGGAATCCTGGTTAGGAAGGGAAAAGGGGACATTGCAGACACTGGACATTGGGGTAGTAGATTAGTGTGAGGGACATGGCAGAGGCCTGGATGGAACTCAATTGTGGTGGGATCTTATTATTGCCCAGCTGAGAGGGGGACCCAAGTGAGATCTGCAGTATTCAGGGCTCTTGGTTGAGGCTGGGGTGGATTGTCTGGGGGGTGACTTTAATATGGTATGGGAAAGTAGGCTGGACAGAACTGATGGGGGCCAGAGTGTGGCAGGAAAGAGTGGGGAATTGGAGGACTGGGAAGAGGTGGAGAGACTCAGCTCACTGGTGGATGCCATGTGACTTCAGGATGGGGATCGACGTCTATATACTCACTGTGTGGGGGGACTTAGTACTAGGATTAATTGGATTCTGACTGCTGAGTGTTGGGGTAATATAGTTTGGGAGATGATGGAGGTTGAGTGGTGCCCTTGGTCAGATCACTGGGGTATTCGGGGAAGTGGGAGGTTTGGAGGGAGCGGAGAGGGCCCAGGACATTGGTATCTGAACTCCTTGCTGCTGGTTGAGATGGACCTGTGGAATGCGTGAGTGGTGGTGGTACAGTCCAAGGTTAATAATTGGAGGAGAGCCGGGATGAGGATTGAAGATAGGTGGCATAGGCTGAAATCCGAGGCTCAGAGGTACTGGGGGGAAGTGGGGAAGGAGCGAGGTGCTCAGCAGAGGAGACAAGTCCATTGGGCATCCAGGAGACTAGAAAGACTACTTCTGAATTGAGCTGGGTTGCTGGAGGAGGAGGGGGTATTGGACTGGAAGGCTAAGCAGGCTAAGCTGGAAGTGGTGGAGCTGCAGGATTTGTTGAGGAAGGAGGAAGCGGTGCAGGCTCAGGCCCTGGCGGTAAGGCTATGGTAGCAGAGATTAGAAGAATGAGAAAGGCCTACAAGGTTTTTGTCCCATCTTCTTCATGCTAGGGGAGCAAGACACTGGTGGGAAGGAGTCCTTAATGAGGAGGGAGAAATGGTATTAGGTGTGTAGGAGATCCTTGGCCAGCTGAGCACCCGCTGGAGTAACCTCTGGAGTGAAGAGGAGGGAGGAGAGGTGGCGCAGGATGTTGAGCAGCATCTGGAGGAGTGGTACCCAAATCCTGCAGCAGGGTTGGGGGATCTTGGGCAACCAGTTTTAGGAGAGGAGATCCTTTGGGTGCTGGTATCAACAACCCTGGGAATGGTGCCTGGGGAGGATGGTTTCCCTTGGGACTTTAGGAAACATATGGCATCAGTAGGGATGGCTCTGGAGGAGATGTTGCTGATGTATGATGCAGTCATCAGTACTGGGGATTGGATTGGAGGACAGTGGTTGGGGCTGGTATCCCTGCTGTACAAGGACAAAGGGCGTAAGAAGGACTGGAAGAACTGGAGGCCAATTATGCTGCTGGATATGGACCACAAGCTGGTCACCAAAATCCTGGTAGCGAGGCTACAGGGTGTGGCTCAACAGGTGCTAGGGAAGGAGCAGTGAGGCTTTGTGGGGGGCCAACTGATCCAGGATGACATGACATGGGTTCATGGGGTCATTAAAGGTGCTCAGGCTGCAGGGGTGAATGGCCACTTGGTCTTCCTGGACCAGGAGAAGGCCTATGATAGGGTCCAGAGAGTATGGTTAGAGAAGGTACTGGAGTGCATTGGGGTACCAGTGGGCATTTGTCAGTCACTCATTGGATTACTGGAAGGGAGTAGGGCTGTGATTCTGGCGAATAGACACAGGGGGGCTTCCTTCCCCTTGGGGAGGGGGGTGCCTCAGGGGGATCTGCTGTCCTATCCTTTATGCCTTCACCCTGGAGCCTTTGTTGGATTGGATCAGGTGTAGAGTTGGTGGACTGAATATCTGGGGCATCAATTGGAAGGTGGGGGCCTTTGCAGATGATATGGTGGTTGGGTTGGGCTCAGAGGCAGATGTGGCTATGCTCAAGGAGATAGTTGAGTGGTATGAGAGGTGTTCTGGAGCAAAACTCAACTGGCACAAGTGTGAGACAATGGTCCTAGGGGAAGGAGTCATAGGTGGGGACATCATTGGAACAATTGTCCCAGCTGGAGGAGTGGTATGGTACTTGGGTATTTATTTCTCAGTATATGGCTCTTTACTTCCCAAAGAGTGGTGAGAGCACAAGCTGGTAGAATGGGGGAAAGTACTGATGAGTTGGGGTGGTAGACAGGTGTCGCTGGCAGGAAGGGTAACTGTTCTGAACATGTACTGGATGCCAAAGCTTTGGTATCTGGGCTACCATTTGGACTTCTCTAAGTGGGTGGTTAAAAAGATTCTCAAGATAGCCCACTCTTGGCTCTGGGCTGGACACCAGAGTCAGATTGGTTGGGAGGTACTAGCACTTCCTATGGATCGTGGAGGACTTGGTCTAGTGGACTTTCCCAAGAGGCTACTCTGCTTGAGGGCATAGTAGATGAAGAGGGCCAGTGACAGCTCCTTTCTCCGCTACCTTACCAGTCACAAGGTTTGGTAGGCAACCTTCCGAGTCCCTTTCCCCTATTATTACCCCCTCTACCTCGGGTTGGTTTGCTGTGCCTGCATGGGCATGGTGGGAGGAGGGCAATGGTGATGAGTTACCCCTTTATTGGTGTTGGATCAGTGTCTTCTCCACTTTTTTGTGGTTTCTGGTGCCTTTGGCTGCGTCTGGAGTGCATCTGTTTTGGTGCAGCACCTTCTTCCTTTTGCTGTCACCAACAAGGTGCTGTCTCGGTGTGTCTCAGGCTATGTAGGGAGTTGGCCGACCTTGGGCATCAAGTGCTCAGTGTAGGTTACTTGCAGGTCCTTAGTGCCTGTGGTGGGGCCCTCTGGCTTTGGCGAGCTTCTCAGTGAGCATGGTTCTGGTGTAGGTGACTGCTTTTCAGGTGATGTCGGAATGGGATGGGAGATGGCCATCACAGATAGTAGGAAGGGCGATTACAGTGATCCAGTGGGGTGCCAGGCTGGGGGTGGTCATCGGGGCTGGGGTGGACAATATTTTGGTGGGGCTGTTCAATTGGCTGGTGGGGGGTGGGGTGGTACAGGGGCCAGCATCCTGGCTGTACCCAACTGGAACCAGGATCTGATGTGGCAACACGATCGAGGCCCACAGGCTTGGGGAGTGGGACCTTCCTCATTTGGCAGTACCCGACTAGATCCGGGAGCTGACATGGCAATGTGATCAAGGCCCACAGGCTCGGGGAGTGGGAGTGGCATTTTTCAGGCCCTAGCCAATGTGTAAGTTCTTTGAGGAAGGTGCTGCATGTAAGTCCTTTACTTACCCGCTTTGAATCCACTTTGCTCTCTGTTGGTTGGTTGGGGGGTTTTTTCTTTGTCTCGGGCTTTCTTTTGGGGTTCAGGGGGCTATTCTTTATTCAGTCCCGGTGCTGCTAGATCTAACGCGTAGGTGTGCTCTTGCATGTAAATGATGATCCAGCCCTGGTGAGCAGACAAGTCTAGTCTATGTTGTGGGGGTTGACATAGCTGGTGTTCGACAGGCATAGCTGGAGCAGTGGGACTGCTGGACAATTTAGTAGCCTAGGTTAATGGGGGGATATTGTTTGAGGGTAGTGGGGGAGGGTTTTGG
>RBNI01007427.1:0-10322 GCA_003990745.1 Jimgerdemannia flammicorona | reverse complement strand
TTTTTTTAACGGACTCATGTCCCACAGATTTTTATTGGAAGGGAACCTAGACTATATAGGCCAAAACCCTCCCCCACCACCCACCAAGCACTGCCCCCCCATTAACCTAGGCTAGCTATTGTCCAGCAGCTCGACCGTGCCATGTGCAGCAGGGCTGTTGTATACCTGTACCTCATTCTGCACACCATGCTCTCTCTACCACCAGGGGAAACCCAACCATATGCCAACGACCGAAAGTGCACACCTGAGAACCCAATGTATGTACAAGGCCATGCCTGAGCTGAATAGAAAAGCCCCTGCCACCCAAAGAGAATGACAGGCAAAGAAAAAACCCTCCTCAAAGCACAACATGGTGGGTAGGGCCTAGTTCTCCCAGTCGAGGTGAGTAAAGGACTTATACGTGAGGTGGGAGGAAACCTCCAATACCCCACTACTCAAGCCTGCAGGCCTCAATCACGTTGCTGTGTCAGCTCCCAGTTCCAGTTGAGTGTAGCCAAGATGCCTGAAATGGGTAGCCTCGGGCCTCCTGACCCCCCCTGATGACTGGGGCCCAACCCTGCTGACCGCCAAAAGAAGCCGATAGTGACACCTACCACCTAACCATGCTGCACCAATCAAAAGGCCCCACTGAAGCAGCACCTGCCCCAGCCCTGATGACCGCCCCCAGCCTGGCACCCTACTGGTCCACCATTATCACCCTTCCTCCTATCTGTAATAGCCATCTCCTCTCTCATCCTGACAACACCTGAAAAACAGTCACCTATGCCAGAACTGTGCTCCCTGGGAAGCTCGCCAAAGCCAGAGGGCCTCACCACAGGCACCGAGGACCTGCAGGTAACCTACACTGAGCACTTGATGCCCAAGGTCAGCCGACTCCCTATGTAGCCTGAGACATACCAAGACAACGCCTTGTTGGCAACGACAAAAGGAAGAAGGTGCCGCACCAAAACGAGTATACCCCAGATGCAGCCGAAGGCACCAGAATCCATGAAAAAGTGGAGGAAGCACCGATCCGACACCGATAAAGGGGCAACTCATCACCATTGCCCTCCTCCCACCATGCCCCTACAGACACAGCAAACCAACCCGAGGTAGAGGGGGTAATAATAGGGGAAAGGGGACTCGGAAGGTCGCCTACCAAACCTTGTGACCGGTAAGATAGCGGAGAAAGGAGCTGAGAGACTTGAACATTCCTGAATACTTCCCCACAATATCCCTTTACACAACTACTCCTAGTATAGCAATATCATGAATAGCGAATAAACCTATTTAATAACCCACAAACCACTCTTAAGTAAATCTGCTCCCTGTTAGGTCCCATTCCTAACCCCATCACGAAATTTCCTAATTGGGTATTGTCTGCAGCGATACACCAGTTCAACTAAGCTGGTCTTAGTTTCTTGAACTTCCTGAAATACAGAAAATCCTGAACATTCAGAACTAGTCCAAAAAAAAGGACTTTGGTTGAGACATTAATCTGATCTTGAAATCAATAAGCGTAGAGGACATACTCCATATAAAATTGATCTTGACCATAAGAAAATGGTCTTCCAGAATATCCAGAACTTCCAGAAAATCCATCCAGAACTACGTAACAGTTACCCTAAAAAGCAACCCTCTTACAACTTGGTAGCAGTAGTTTACAATCCAATTCTACTTCAAGACGCTTCCTCACTCTGCTATAAACCCTTCTGAGAATTCCTACAAGTTGGTATAAAGCCCAACCTCTGAACTGGAATTTATCCTGAACCATCTGACAATCTGGAGAGAATTGAACCTGACGTATAAGAACAATTTGATCTTCACACCTGCAACAAGTGGGATAAACTTCATTCAAAGAAGGAAATACTCCAGTTAAACCAGCAAATAGGCAAAACCCTATTCACCAAACTCCTTGCACTACATCCAGCAAGTCAAGACGAAGAAGGTCTTATTGAAGCCTTCTTTACTCTTCTCAACAAGAGTTTTGTCAGCTCTACAAATCTGAGCGACCTAGGACAACCAGCAGCAGCCTTTCTAGCCTTAGTTCCTCATGAAGCCCAAGCCTCTATAGCCAAGTAGCTCAACTCTACCGACTTTCACCATACCAGGACCAAGACCGCATTATACTACCGATTCCAGAACAGCAAGGCCCGCTATATTCTTAAAGAAGAAACAAGAGAAACCCTTCATCAACTACCTGACCCTGAACCCAAAGCAGGCCCTGCTATAGCCCTACCTGAATCTGAAACCAATACCGAACCTGAACTTGACTTTGAATTAAGTCCATCCAAAATCAGATATACAACTGATTCTGTCTACTTTGATGCCGAGCAAACCCAATTACAGGGGGACCAAACTGAAGAGGAGGAGGAGTATCTCACTGAATTTGATCCTGGATACACCACAGAAGGTGATGCACTCCCATCAGGACAGAATACACCTACACAACAACAAACAGCTATCTATCAAGTCCTTACTCCAGATCCACAACTACTACTCCAGCAACTTACACAGACCCAAAGAACCCCATCACACTCTGCACCAGTATCTCAAGTAGTACCAGTAACACCACTACCAGCAGTCCAACTGCCTCCAGTGAACAACATGGCAAACCAACAGATTCTTGATCTCACAGCCCAAGTAGCTATAATGGCAGCAACCATTACTGCCTTAGCTGAACAGACCTGACTTACAAAAAATCTGAGTCTACCTACCTTCAATGGTACTGCACAAGAAGTCCAAAGCTTCATTAGTATAGTTGACACCAACTTTGAAGCCAATCAATGGACCAATGAGCGAGTTGCTGACTGCGTTCTAACCAATAATCAAGACTACACTCTGGAACAACTCTTTGTTATCACTACAGCCTATGTCCGCCAAGTTGTTACATTCTTCTGAGGACCTGCTGAAGAATGGTGGTGAACCCTTCCTGAAAAACCCCTTACATGGGATATCCGACCTGTAGTAGTTGCTCAGAATGCAGCAAACAATACCCCAGGATATAGAGCCCAACCTGCAGCCCCTGGACTCAAATAACTCATGATTGCTCAATACCGCAGCAAAACCATAATTGCCGAATCTTGAGTAAAACTCCACAGCCTCAAATTTGATATATATGGCAAAGAAGAATTTGAAACCTTCTGTACAAAACTCGAGTCACTTCTGAACACTGTTGGCCTAGGATATATTGCCAATGATGAAGCACAAAATGGTATAAGAGCAGACCATCTATTCGATGCCCTGCCTGAATGGCTTACTAGAAAAATCTGAGAACAAGGCTGCCCAGTTGGTTGTGACCCCAACAATGGTACCTGGCAAGAATCAAGACTATGGTCAAGCGAATCCTAACAGCTGAACCAATTCTGCCCCAAAGACAATTCAACAACAAGGAAAAGACTTGGACCAAGAAAGAAGAACCCAAGCATGAAGCATCCTGAGCTCCCTCCACATCCACCTCTTGAACACCTAGAAATCATGAACCCACCCAACCAAGTACCTTCAAGAAACTTACTGAAGGCGAAAGGAACAAACTTCGGAGAAGCAGAGCATGCTTCTATTGCCAGAAGACAGGACACATGGCCAGTGCCTGCCCTAACCAAAAACCTCAAACAGCAACAAAAGCAACTGTTACCACTCTGCACTACCTCAACAATCTGACCACCAGAACACTAGACTTTGTCAAGTTAAGACAAACGGCTAAGGCCCCAATCAAAGAAAGTCAAAAAGCAGCTGGATATGACCTATATGCAGCTGAAGAAGCTATAGTTTCCAACTGAGAAGTCAAACAAATCTACACAGGAATCAGTATCCAAATCCCTGAAGGACATGTTGGAAGAATATGCTGTTGCAGCAGCTGAGCATTGAAAGGACTCTCAGTAGAAGGAGGAGTCATTGATGAGGATTATACAGGCAAAATTATTGTTCTTATCCGAAACCATAGTTGGACACTGTTTAAGATTCCCATAGGTTTCTGCATTGCCCAGATCCTATTTGAAAAAATCGAGTCAACCCTGACAGTTAAGGAAGTCCCTGAATTACTGCCCATCATCCAAGGATCCAAAGGATTTGGCTCATCCAACAAGGCCCCAGCCCAACCTACCATGAACAAAGAAGAACAATTCTACAAGAAAATTGAAGATGGATATGTACCAAGTGGCTGATATCCCCATGGCATTGGAATGTACTCTTCTCGAATGATTGATGATTTCTTCTCTTGTATCAATGAACTGGCTCAAAGAAGAACCAACAGAAGGAAGGCTCCTACAACCGAAATCACCACCATTGGATCAGACAAACTGCTCACACTTAAGGCTTTTGTCAATCGAGCACCTGTCAAGATTATGATAGACAGTGGTGCCTCAGGCAACTTCATCAATGAAGAGACAGCCAACAGACTCAAGGTCTTTACCTCTCCAGTACAGCAAACTCAAGCAGTTGCTACAGTTGATGGGACCTCAAATATTATTAGTAAAGAAGTCTGCAATCTACCCCTCCAAATTGACAACTACCAAGTACATGTTACCCTTCAAATTGTTCTACTTTCTGATAATGAAATCATCCTTGGGACCCCATGGTTAAAACAAGAGAACCCTATGATCAATTGGGTAAACCATTCTCTGACCATCAAGAAAGGATACCACAACTTCAAACTACAAGGCGAAAAAGACCCACTTCACTCTAGTGACCCTGGACCAAAAATCACTCACATCAATAAGCTATAACTCAAGAAATTGGCCAAGAAATGCCCTCTCTTTGCCATCTCCATCTGCCCATCCAAAGGAGAACCTGAGAACTCTGAAGAAGATTTTTCCAAAGTTGACAGCCGTGTCAGACCATTACTCCAGAAATTTTGAGACATATTCCCAAAGAAGCTCCCGAAAGGCCTACCTCCCAAATGAGCAGTAGACCATACCATCAAGACCATCCCAGATGCCAAACCAGCCTTCAAGTCAATCTACCACATGTCTCCGAGAGAAATTGATGCACTCAAGAAGGAAATTGATGAACTCCTAGAATAAGGATTCATCAGACCCAGTATATCACCTTATGGTACACCAGTCCTATTTGTTGTCAAGAAAGGAGGAGACCTGCGAATGTGCATTGACTACCGTGATCTTAATGAACAGACCATCAAGAACTGTTGCCCACTACCAAGAATCGATGAAATATTCAATAGACTTACTAACCCACAATTCATGAGCTCCTTTGACCTGCAAAATGGTTACTGGCAAATTGCCATGAAAGAAGAAGACATCTACAAGACAGCCTTCCGAACTTACTATGGACACTTTGAGTTCCTTGTTATGCTCTTTGGCTTAACCAATACTCTAGCAACCTTCCAGACACTGATGAATACCATTCTGCATCTATACCTGGACAAATTCGTTATTGTCTACATCAATGACATCCTAGTCTTCAGCAAAACCCTGGAGGAACATCTTGAACATCTTGAACTAGTACTACTGAAACTCTGAGAAAACCAACTCTTTGCAAAACTCAGCAAGTGCGAATTTCTCCTGAAAGAAATTCAATTCCTTGGACACATTGTCACTCCAAATGGAATCAAAGTAGACCTCAGAAAAATCTCCACAATCAAGGATTGGCCCAGACCCAAGAAGCTGAAAGACCTCCAGTCATTCCTGGGATTAGCAAACTATTACAGGCGATTTGTTGCCAACTTTGCTAAGATCGCTACTGCTCTTACCCAAATGACCAAGCATAGCAAGAAACAAGAACAACCCTGGACCATGAAATAAGAGAAAGACTTCAACAATCTTGTAACTTGGGGACCCGAGCAAGATACTGCCTTTCAAGTACTGAAAGATGCCCTGATAACCACTCCAGTACTCCAAGCAGCAAATTCTGCCCTACCATATGAAGTTACCACTGATGCCTCCAACTTAGCCCTTGGAGCAGTACTCATGCAAGAAGGACACCCAGTGGCCTATCACTCCCGCAAGTTCAATGATGCCGAAATCAACTATGCAACTCACGAGAAGGAGATGCTAGCCATCGTGGACACTCTGATCAAATGGCAACCATATCTAGAAGGAGTACACTTCACTGTATTAACTGACCACAAGTCATTAGTCAACATCAAGACTCAGGCTACCCTTTCTCGAAAGCAAGCCAGATGGATGAAAGTCCTCACCAACTTTGACTATGAAATCCAGTACCATCCTAGCAAGGAAAATATTGTTGCCGATGCAATCTCAAGACCACCAATCGAAGAGGTTATCCAAACTCTCACCTTGGTTACAAACTCTATCATGGAACAAATTATCACAGCATGTGCTGATGATAAAGAAGCTCAAGTACTCCATGAAATCTTGAACAGTGATGATGCTGACAAACATAACTGGTACAATCAATACCAACTCAAGGACAATGCTATCTACTACAAAGACAGACTGTATGTTCCAAACAACTGAGACCTCTGAAGGACTATCCTATTCGAATGTCATGATGCCCCTACAGCTGGACATTTAGGATTTGATAAATGTTACGAAGTTATCTCCTGAAACTTCTATTGGCCCCACATGGCAGATCAGCTCAAAATCTACATCACTTCCTGTGATGCCTGCCAATGAAACAAGTCCTCAACACTAGCAAAACCTGGTCTACTCTACCCTATTCCAGTACCATCCACAAATTAGGAATAAATCTCTATGGACTTCATTATACAACTACCTCGAACCAAGAATGGGAAAGGTGCAATTGTTGTCTTTGTGGACTATCTCAGCAAACAAGCCCACTTTGTGCCTACTGCCACTACCGCAACAGCACCAGATATAGCCACACTTTTGTTTGACAATATCTTCCGCTACCATGGTCTTCCAAAGATCATCATTAGTGATCAAGATCCGAAATTTACCAGCCACTTTTGGAAAGCCCTCCATGCACACCTTGAAACAAAACTTGCACTATCCACAGCCTTTCACCCAGAAACTGATGGCCAAACTGAGAGAATGAACTGAACTCTAGAACAAATGCTAAGGAACTATGTTTCCTACAGACAAGATGACTGGCATGAACACCTCACCACAGTCAAGTTCACCTATAACAATAGCAAGCAAGCCTCTCTTGGAATGACCCCATTCTTCACCAACACTGGACAAAACCCAAACACCCCTTTGACACTCATCTGAACTACTGAAGAACCCTCCACAGTCGAAGCTGTTGAAGAATTCCTACTCCAAATACGCAATCTAAGCCAGATTACTATTGAGAATTTATCACAAGCACAAGAACAACAGTCACAGTATGTTAACCAACACTGCCGAGAAGAAACCTTTGATATTGGAGAAAAGGTTCTACTAGACATCAGAGGATACTGAGTTGACAACCTCAAGCACAGACTATCGACAAAACTGAACAGCAAGTTTATTGGACCATTTGAAGTCATTGTACAAGTTTCTCCAATCTCTTACAAATTGGCACTACCAGATACTATTAAGATTCACCCAGTCTTTAATGTTCAATGTCTCAAGTGATACAATGAGAATGATGATGAACTATTCCCAAACTGGATCACCAAACCATCTGTATCTGTCATTATTAATGACCAAGAAGAGTATGAAGTTGAACAAATCCTCAACAAATATGGCAACAAGAGCCACCCTGAGTACCTTGTCAAATGGAAAGGTTATCTGATCCACGATGCAACCTGGGAGCCCAAGACCAATCTCCAGAATGCTACTGATCTAGTTCAGGAATATGATTCCTTGAACAATTAGAACCAAAAAACTCTGCACCTACCCATATATTATTCTTCCGAATATTATAATTATCGCAACCAAGAACTCAGCAAAACAAGACAAGAATACCAAACCCCTGGAAAAATAGCAAAACTGAAAGCAAGCCTATTCTCTCTGTATTACTGGTGGGAAACAAGGCATAGATATTTAAGAAGATTCCTTGGAAGAAATTCTCCAGCAGTGAATGACGTCAGAATCACTTCCAGTACACAGTATTGAACACATGACCCTTTAACGTATGAATCCAATGCATTAGACAACTGTACTATGAGCATGCCACTTTCTGAGAAAATGTACCTTACCAGACTTTTGACCTCCCAAATGGTGTAACAATACTAGAACAAAATTAGAAGGCCCCGATGAGGACGTCGAAAGCTAAGAAGGGGAGAGTTGTAAGCGCACAACCTCCAAACCACTGAAATCTCACATGACCTCTGAACAAATCTGGAAATCACCTGCTTGATCATGAAGCTGAGTCAAACCGAAGTCACAGTGCACAAAGCTGAGTCAATATGAAGTCACAGAATACAAGAATTACACAAACGGAATCTTACCAATCAGGACTAAATGCATATATACCGAGCACTGAGATGCATTGAATCAGAGAACCAAAACAAATAACAACTACAAACTTCCAAACACACAAACATGACCACTAAGATCTACAACCATATCTGTGCTGACATTTGGAATGCCATTGTCAACCGAGCTACACCCCCTCTACCCCTCATGAATATCCATAGTCTAACACCCCTCTACTTCGTGGAAGCCCGTTGGAATACTCTGAACATGCTTAGCGAGGCCCACCGAATCAGATAAATCTCAAGCTACTACCAGATCAGCTGCCTCCTAGAAGACATGGTCGAACACCACCACGATACAGACATTACCAAGATGTCTCAACACCAGAAGCTCATCACCTGCAAACATCGAGAACTCTTCTACGAGTACAGTACTATTATTCCCTGCCTCCAAGTTACTACCAGCGAAATGGTTGCTACTCTGTCCTATGGCCAAATTGACAACATGATATAAGAACTTAACCACAAGTATTTCGAGTATCTCAAGTATCTCGAAACCACAGATAGAACCTTCCCACACCCCAACGATCATATCCTGCAAATGCCTCAAGTTGGATATGCCATGAAGGACATCTATGATATAATCCACTTCGATGAAGATGAAGCAGAAGACAATGATCCCTCTGATGCCAACATGACCTCTAGCCAAGGATCTCTGCCAACCCTGATTACTCCGCCAATCTTGCTGATGAACTTACAATAGTTCATAACTACATATGAGACTTATTGGGACAATGACCACTGGCATGAATACCAACCCGCCTTCACCCTCAATTACTTCAACTACAATGAAGAGACCAGAGAACACAACCTGTACCTCCAGACAACCCTCGAGATCGAACCAACTACTCCACTACCTGAGTATGAGCAATATGAACCATAGCTGCCAGCTTACTACAATCCTGCAACTCATAGTGCTGTAACCTATAGAAGGTATGCAGACAGTGAATCCAATGAAAGCGAAGACAATATACCCATCCTTCATCCACCAACACCTTATCCAGCCTATGAGACAGACGATGCTATCCTGTGGGATGGAGATGAAGTCCCAATGTATTACTACCTCAGTGAACAAGGAGAAGTAATCCGTGAACCACTTTTCCTAGACGACTACTTCATCAGAGATGATGCAATCAATGGTGATGTCATTGAGGACTACCCAGACAGCACCTAAACCCATAAATAGCCTAGCAGTCATAGTATACTTAGATTAGCATTGTATGATGTGACTGTGAACTGACTCAGCAGTCAGATGATCTTTTGACATGTCAGATCATACTTGTACTATGTGACTGCATTCCGACTCAGCAAAGCACTTAGTGCTATATCCATATTCAGCATAGTCCAGATAGCCCCTCACTAGTATAAATACCCACTCCCCCAGACCTCAGAATCTCAGACTCAAACATTCCTGAATACTTCCCCACAATATCCCTTTACACAACTACTCCTAGTATAGTAATATCATGAATAGCAAATAAACCTATTTAATAACCCACAAACTACTCTTAAGTAAATCTGCCCCTGTTAGGTCCCATTCCTAACCCCATTACGAAATTTCCTAATTGGGTATTGTCTGCAGTGATATGCCAGTTCAACTAAGCTGGTCTTAGTTTCTTGAACTTCCTGAAATACAGAAAATCCTGAACATCCAGAACTAGTCCAAAAAAAAGGACTTTGGTTGAGATGTCAACCTGATCTTGAAATCAATAAGCATAGAGGATGTACTCCATATGAAATTGATCTTGACCATAAGAAAATGGTCTTCCAGAATATCCAGAACTTCTAGAAAACCCATCCAGAACTATGTAACAGTTACCCTAAAAAGCAACCCTCTTACACTTAGTTGGGCTTTGGCCATGTGGATTGGGTTGGCTGGGTATTGGGTTCATGTCTTTGAGGAGGAGCAGCAGGTTGGGATTGGGGACAAGATGGTATATTGGGAATAGTTGCTATTGGACATTTTGAATAGCTGGTGGTGAGGTTGGGGGCTGGGTGGGGG
>RBNI01007426.1:0-10322 GCA_003990745.1 Jimgerdemannia flammicorona | reverse complement strand
ACCCACCGAACAATATCCCCCCATTAATCTAGGCTACTAAAACTGTCCAGCAGTCCCACCGCTCCAGCTATGCCTGTCGAACACCGGCTACGTCGACCCCCATGACATAGACTAGACTTGTCTGCTCACCAGGGCTGGATCATTGTTTACACGCGAGAGCACACCTACGTGTCGGATCTAGCAGTGCCAGGACTGAATAAAGAATAGCCCCCCGAACCCCAAAAGAAAGCCTGAGGCAAAGAAAAAACCCCCCAACCAACCAACAGAAAGCAAAGTAGATTCAAAGCGGGTGAGTAAAGGACTTACACGTAGCACCTTCCTCAAAGGACTTACACATGGGCTAGGGCCTGAAGAGACCCCACTCCCACTCCCCGAGCCTGCGGGCCTCGATCATGTTGCCGTGTCAGCTCCCGGTTCCAGTCGGGTACTGCCAAATGAGGAAGGTCCCACTCCCCAAGCCTGCGGGCCTCGATCGCATTGCTGCGTCAGCTCCCGGTTCCAGTTGGGTACAGCCAGGACGCCGGCCCCTGCACCACCCCACCCCCCACCAGCCAATCGAAAGGCCCCACCGAAATATTGTCTGCCCTAGCCCCGATGACCGCCCCCAGCCTGGCACCCTACTGGTTCATCGTAATCGCCCTTCCTCCTACCTGTGACGGCCATCTCCCCTCCCATCCCAACAACACCCGAAAAGCAGTCACCTACGCCAGTGCCACGCTCGCCGGGAAGCTCGCCAAAGCTCAGAGGGCCCCACCACAGGCACCGAATAACCTGCAGGTAACCTATACTGGCACTTGACGCCCAAGGTCAGCCGATACCCTACATAGCCCGTGACACACCAGAGATGATACCTTTTTGACGATGGCAAAAGGAAGAAAGCACCGCACCAAAACGAGTACACCCCAGATGCAGCCAGAGGTACCAGAAACCACGAAAAAGTGGAGAAGACACCGATCCGACACCGATAAAGGGGCAACTCATCACCATTGCCCTCCTCCCACCATGCCCATGCAGGCACAGCAAACCAACCCAAGGTAGTGGGGGTAATAATAGGGGAAAGGGGACTCAGAAGGTTGCCTACCAAACCTTGTGACCGGTAAGGTAGCAGAGAAAGGAGCTCGTCATACCATTCCACAGTCCTGCACAGCTCCTCCACATCAACAAAGGAACCCAGACTGACTACCATATTATCCGCAAAGGCTCTGACCTTCCAGTTAACCCCCAAAATGTTCAAACCCCCAATTCTGCGCCAGATCCTATCCAGAAGGGGCTCCAAGGACAGGGCATATAGGATGGGGGACAATGGATCCCCTTGTGGCACTCCGTGCCCTAGTGGGAAGCTCATTCCCCTGTGGCCATTCACCACCAAAGCTGCTTGACTGCCTTCCAAAAGGCTGATTAGCGCTCTCTGAAAATCCAGTGGAATACCAATACATCTCAGGACACCTTCCAGCCAGACTCTCCACACCCTGTCATATGCCTTCTCCTGGTCCAGGAATACCAACCAGCCATCAACCCGATCTGCCCGAGCCCCTTCGATCACTCCATGGACCCAAGCAGTTCCATCTCGTATCAACCAACCTCCTACGAACCCTCACTGCTCCACTCCCAGAATGTGCTGAGCAATCTCTTGTAGCCTGTTCACTAAGATCTTCGTCACCAACTTGCAGTCCATGTCAAGGAGCATAATCGGCCACCAGCTCTTCTAATCCTCCTTTCTCCCCTTGTCCTTGAAGAGCAGGGAGACCAGTCCTAGGTGCTGACCCCCAATCCAAGCACCGGATTGAATAACTTCATCATACATTACAGTAATCTCCTCCAAGACCCCTTCCACCTTAACCATTCTCTTCCAGAAATCCCAGGGTAGTCCATCCTCCCCCGGAGCAGTCCCTTTACTTGTCGACACCAGGACTTTACACACCTCCTCTCCTCATATGGGATCCCCCAGCATCCCCAGCCCCAGAGCCAGGTCTGGGTGCCAGTCCTCCAACATCCACTCAATGTTCAGTACATCCTCACCTCCCTTCTCCTCGCTCCACAAACTTCCCCAGCAGTTTTGCAGCAATCCCAAAATCTCAGGCATGCCTGTCACCATCTCCCTATCCTCATCCAAGATACCATCCCACTGCTGCCTGGTCCTTCGCGCCTGGAGCAGCCGGGAGAGGAATTTTGTGGGTCACTCTCCTTCTTCCAACCCCTGCCACTGCAGTCTTGCCACCATTCCATTCAACTGATTCTCCTCCTCTCTTCGTAACACCCCCTTCAGCTCCTTGACTTCCTTCGTTAACCGCAGAATGCGCCAATCAGCTACTCCTTCCCCCTCCTTCCACACTGCCCATTTCTCCAGAAGGACCACCAATCTACATGAAGCCCATTGCACTCGCCTCCACCTTTGTGCACTCCTTCCTTTCCCTGCATCCCTCCAGAACCTCTGAGCACTCGACTTCAGCCTCCGCCAATGGTCCCCAATTACCAATCCCTGCTCCCTCCATCTAATGATCTTTACTGCTGCCTCCACCTCCCAGTCAGCCCATAAAGAACCATCCTCCAATAAAGAAGCATTGAGCTGCCAATGTCCAGGCCCATCCCTACTTCCCCCAAATCTCCCCATCCCAATTAGCCCCCAGTGGTCAGACCATGGGCACCACACCACCTCCAGTGTCGCCCAGATATCCCCACCCCAGCACTCCACCGTCAATACCCAGTCAATCCTGGATCCCAGTCCTGCCACCCAGTGAGTATAAATTTGGCGATTGACCCAGAATTGTCACCCCGAGTCCACCAATGAGCTCAACCTTTCCACCTCCATCCAATCTTCCAACCCTCCACTTTTCCCACGCATCCCTCTTCCCCTATTAGTCCTATCTACCACAATATCATACACCATGTTAAAGTCCCCTCCCAGGCAGTCCACCCCCGCTTCCCCCAAGACCCCTGCCTCCCGCAAGTCCCTGATCCAATCTATGCATTCCCCTCTCTCAGCTGGGCAGTAACAAGATCCAACAGTCAGAGGATTCCAACCCGGTCTCCTCCATACACCCCATACCAGCCAACTCCCCCAGTGCCCAACATCCCCAATGTCCCCCATCTCTTTTCTAACCAAGATTCCCACCTGCCCAGTTCAAACAGCCACCCCACCCCATTCCCGAGTCCATTCCAGTAGGTCCACATCCACCTTGTATCGCACATCCTGTAATAAGAAAATATCTGCCTCCAGACCCTTCAACCAGCCAAAGATATTTCGACGCTGTGTTGCCCCCCTTAACCTATTGATGTTCAAAGAGAAGATTCTAGTTGTACTGTTCATATTGAATAATGTTTGGTAAAGAGATCATAATCTAGAATTCCATGCTCCTCCTGTCCCCTTCCAGATCCAGGCGCCGTGCCGCCTCTAACTCATCCTCCATCCCTTCCTGGGCATCCAGTGCCACCAAGATTTCCTGGCACTCCGCCCCATCCACTACCTCGAATTCTGTCCGATACTCCTTGCACATGACTCCTCACTTCTCCAGCCCTCTCTTTGAGCTCCACAAGTAAGCCGCCCTGTTATTCGCAATTACTCGAAGTTCCTTCTCCCTCTGATCATCGACTTGATACTCCACAGACTCTAAGAGCACTGCCAGAATTTCATTCTGGACCTTCTTTGGCACCTCCTCACCATGCAGAATTTTCTCCCAGTGCCTATCACTCATAACCTGGAAGTCTTCACCGCCCAGCTCCTCTGCTGCCACCCCCTCCAGAGTCTTCCACAACCACTTCTCCTCATCCACCTCTGCCTCTGCACCCCGGACATTCCCTTCCATCCCCACCACAGGAACCACCAGAGCATTCCCCCTTCCCGACTCATCCCACTCCTCCTCCAGAACATCGAGAAGTTCCTCCTCACCTCTGGCCCCTCCCGGGACCTCATACCGTGTTTGAACTTCCACACTCATTTTGGCATCCTCCACTCCGCCACTCTGCCTTCCCTCACCGAGGCCTCCTTGGGTCACCTCTTGAACTTCTCTGGGCTCCCCGGCCCAGTCACTCTCCCGCAATCCTACTCCACCTCCTCTCTCTCCACTTTCCACCATGCCACCTCCCAATTTCGCCAGCAGCTCCTTCTGAATTCGTCTCCCCTGCATCTTCTCCCAGGTTCCTTGGTCCATCCTGATTTTCTTCCCTTCCACAATTTCCACCACTGTCTTGGCTTCATACTCCTTCCAAGCCAAACGTCTCCTCTCGACAGCTCCCGCCAGATCCTCAAGAGCCTCCAGTAGATCCTCCTCTTCCTCTGGCGTTCCTTTCACCCGGGAAACCCTGCACTCAACTGGTCCCCACTTGAGAGTCACCGGCCAGTCCCTCATCTTCCCGGTGTTCTCCCATCCAAACAGATATACCCTGATGTCAACATCTCCTGTCTTAAGATCTGTACCCTCCCAGACTTTGAACCCAATGTTAATGATATCACCATACTCCTTGACCACCTCTACAATCAGCTCTCTGGCCCTCTCCCACGACACCATAGGAAGATCCAGCACCATCAACTGCACCACTCGCGGGTCCCAGTGCATACACCTCACCATAGGAACTACCACCCCGCCTACTGCGACCCCTTTCTCCACAGCCTCCAACATCGACACCTCTTCCTCGAACCCAATTTCAATCCCTTCTTTCCCCTTCAGGAACTTGACTGTCGCCGCCCCCTTCACCTCTTGCACCACCAGCCCCAGAATCATCCTCACAGTCACAGCTAAGCCACGGAAGCACAACGTGACTGCGAATTCCAACCGTGACTTTTTGAGTAATAGTGCTGACACCATGCCCATCACCCCATCTGCCAGGTCCCCAGGCCTGGTGCCCTCCTTCTGTCCTGATCCGCCGACCACCATCACATCTGGATTTTTTTCCAGATTCACCGTCACAGCCCCATTAGCAGTCACATCTCCTCCCCCTACTCCCCCTCCCCCCATACCGCCTGAAGCTCCCATGGGGGGTCCCCCTTGCCTTCCCTCTGAAACTGGCATCCCCTTCCCCAGTCCTAACCAACTATCGAGCCCTGCTGCCATCTTCCCCATTCTGACCTTGTCAGCAAAGGTCATCCTCCCCCCACCTCTCTGTCACAGCCCACCTCTTCCTCCTCCTCCAGTGCTGCTACCAACCACAGAGGGCCCTGGCATCCCCAAACCATCCCCTCTCTTTCTCCCGACCTGCTGCCAGTCAAAGGCACGGCTGCCTCCCTGGCCACCATACTCACCAGAATGCTCGTTGCTTGCCATATTGATAGTCGCTTTTCACCAAAAACTTCACAGAAAATGTTGTCCAAATCTTATGTCACCTGAATGGTAGCTGTTGAACTGTATAGCAAGTCTTCCTCTTCAAACCCCACCTCGACTGCCTCCAGCTTCTTCAAAAACTTAACCAAGGCTGCACCCTTCACCTCGCTCGCCAACAGCCCCAGCACCATCTTTGCTGTCACCGCCAAGCCTCAGAAGCACAGTGTGACAGCGAATTCTGATTGGGATTTCTTGAGTAACAGGGCCACCACGAGGCCCATCACACTATCAGCCAGGTCCCCAGATCCCATGCCGCTCCCCAGTCCAGGTCCCCCATTAGCCATCACATCTGGATTTTTTTCCAGATTGCCCGTCACACTGCCATCAACAGTCACTGCCTCAGCCACTACATCTTCAGCCCCACTATACTGTCCCCCCAGTGAAGAGGCCTTCTTGCCACTCGAGGAAGCAGCCACCTTCCCCAGCTCCAGCCAGCCATCCAGTCCTGTCGCCTGCTTCCCCATCCTGACCTTATCTGTGAAGGTCATCCTCCCTCCCCCATGTGGCCTTGCACCTCCTCTGCCGCCCCCTCCAGCCCTGTGTCCTCTCATCAAAGTGCTTGGCATGCCAAGACCAGCACCCTGACCCCCCCCCACATGTTGCCAGTCAAAGGCACTGGGGCCCCCCTGCCCAGTATGCTCAACAGAATGCATGTTGCTCATCATCTTGATAGCACCAATACTTGAAGATGTTGTCAAAAGTGTTGTCTGAGTCTTGTGTCACCCAAATGGTACTGATGAAAGATGCTCAATATCGTTACTGGAGACTGTTCAGGCAGGGGCAGTTTGGGGGGAGTGGAGATGGACCCGGACATTGGTGCCTTAACTCCTCCCTGCTGGCTGAGAAGGGGTTGTGGAATTCATGGATAGAGGACATCCAGACAAAGGTTCTACTCTGGCAGCAAGAGAGTTTTTTGGTAGCTGTCCATTGGTTGAGGTTGAAGGAGGCTGCAAGGGTCTATTGGGGTGGGGCTGGTAGAGAGGCAGGAAGATGGAGGAGGAGGAGATTACAGTATGCTTCCAATCGGCTGAGGGGATTGCAGTTGGAGTGGGCAGATTTGCTTACAACTGATGAGGTGGAGGATTGGAGGTTAGTGAGAGTGAAATTGAAAGTTGTGGAATTGCAACAGGTGTTGAGAGAGGAGGAAGAGACTCATATGTGAGGAATGGCAGCCAGACTAAGGTGTCAGGGGCTTGAGGAGGGAGAGAGGCCTACTAGGTATTTGTCTAGGCTCCTCAAAGCCAGGCAGGTGAGACATTAGTGAGATGGGGTCTTTGATGCTGAGGGAGAATTAGTACATGGTACGCAGCAGATCCTGGGGGTATTGAAGGAGAATTGGTGGTGAGGCACCTTTCTCCGGTACTATTCATGTTACACAAGCTTCAAGCAACAGTTTTTCAACACAAAGCAGAGGAAAGGTACTATAAACATGTCTTCAAGCAAGAGTTCCGATGGGCATGCTGGGTCTGGTGGACCTGGGGCCTTTGGCTGGCAGCAGGTTGGGAGAGGTTTTGGCCTAGGGATGGGGGCCTTTGGAGGGTCGAAGGGCAGCAAGAGTGCTGGAGGAGGGCCGGTGTCAGAAGGGAATGGAGGAGGGACTGGCCCTATGAGCTTTGCTGATAAGGTGAAGGGGAGTAGATGGCCAACTGGAACCAGGGCTGGTGCTGCTGTGGGGAAGGGCAAGACGAGCCTTGGAAGGGGGGGAGGTCCCCAGCCTGGGGGTGCAAGCATAGAGTCTGGAGGTGTTGTGGCTGGGGGCGGGACTGCTGATAGTGGCATGACGGGAAATCAAGAAAAAAAAAGAGATGTGATGGCTGATGGCCAGGGGGGGCAGGGGTTCCCGATGCGGAAGGGGGACCTGGTGGATAGTGTGATGGGACTGGCAGTGGCTCCATTACTCAAGAAGTCGATCTCAGAGTTCGCGGCTACATTGTGCTTCCAGGGCTTGGCGGTGACAGCAAGGATGGTCCTGGGGCTTATTTCGAAGCAGGTGGCTGGGGCGGCCTCGGTGAAATTCCTGAAGGGTCTGGAGGGAGTGGAGGTGGGCTTTGAGGAGGCGGGTCCACTGGAGGAGGTGCTGAAAGCTGGAGTGGCAGTTGGGGAGGTGGTGGTCCCTATGGTGCACTGTTTGAGGTGGGACCCCAGGGTGATACAACTGATGGTGAAGAGTGTGCCCACAGTGATGAGGGAGGAGATGAGGAGGAGAGTGGAGGAGGTGATGGTGGAGTATGGGGATGTGGTGGATATTGGCTTTCCAATGTGGGAGGGGACGAAGATTAGGACAGGCGATGTCAATATCAGGATTTGGCTAGACCACAGGGAAGGCAAGTGACTGGCCCTCAGTGTTGATGTGGGGCACCTTTATTTGTAAGGTGTCAAGGGTGAAGGGGAGTCAGACACACCTTTCTCCGGTACAATTCGCGTTACACAAACTTCAAGCAATAGTTTTCGATACAAAGCGGTAGAAAGGTACTATAAACATGTCTTCAAGCAAGAGTTCTGATGGGCGTGCTGGGTTGGGTGGACCTGAGGCCTTTGGCTGGCAGTGGGTTGGGAGGGGTTATGGCCTGGGGATGGGGGCCTTTGGAGGGTTGAAGGGTGGCGAGGGTGCTGGAGGAGGGCCAGTGTCTGGTGGGAATGGCGGAAGGACTGGATCTATAAGCTTTGCTGACAAGGTGAAGGGGAGTGGATGGCCAACTGGAACCAGGACTGGTGCTGCTGTGGGGAAGGACAAGGTGAGCCTTGGGAGGGGGGGAGGTCCACAGTCTGGGGGTGCAAGCATAGGGTCTGGAGGTGTTGTGGCTGGGGACGGGACTGCTGATAGTGGCATGATGGGGAATCAAGAAAAAAAAAGAGATGTGACGGCTGATGGCAGAGTGGGGCTGGGGTTACTGATTTGGAAGGGGGACCTGGCCGATGGTGTGATGGGGCTGGTGGTGGCACCGTTACTCAAGAAGTCGATCTCAGAGTTTGCGGTCACTTTGTACTTCCGGGGCTTGGCAGTGACAGCGAGGATGGTCTTGGGGCTTATCTCACAGCAGGTGGCTGGAGCTGCTTCAGTGAAGTTCCTGAAGGGGCTGGAGGGGGTGGAGGTGGGATTTGAGGAGGCGGGCCCACTGGATGCGGTGATGAAGACTGGAGTGGTAGTTGGTGAAGTGGCAGTGCCTATGGTGAGGTGCCTTAGGTGGGACCCCAGGGTGGTGCAGTTGTTGGTCAGAGGGGTGCCTACAGTGATGAAGATGGAGACCAGGAGGAGGGTTGAGGAGGTGATGGCTGAGTATGGGGATGTTGTGGATATCGGGTTCAGGGTGTGGGAGGGGATGGAGATCAGGACAGGCGATGTGGATATCAGGATTAGGCTGGCAGGGAGGGAGGCCATGGGAAAGGAGAGAGACTGGCCTTCGGTGTTAATGTGGGGTGCAGTGGTGTATAGGATATCGAGGGTGAAGGGGAGTCAGGAGGAGGAGGAGGACTTATTGGAGGCATTGGAGGAGCTGGGTGGTGCTGTGGAACAGAGGGCGAAGGCCTGGAAGCTTTTTGAGGAGTCGACGCATCTGGAGGTTGTCGAGGGGAAGCGTATCCGCATAGACAAGAAGCAGTGGGAGAGGGTACAGGGGCGTAGGAGGCAGAGGGAGCTTCTGGCAAGTATGATGGCAGAGGTGAAGAAGGCGGCGGTTGGAGCTGAGGTGTCTGGGGGCATCGGTGCCAGTGTCTGGGCTGGTAATGGTGGAGGAGAAGCTGAGGCGGGCAAGGAAGAGGCTGGGAAGATGCTGGGCAAGGGCCCCTATTCTGATGGCACCTTTGAGGTCTGGGAACAGGAGCTGGATGCAACCCCCCCTCCTCTTATCAGGAGGGGCCCAGCGGTGAAGAGGAGGGTGCCTGAGGATGTGGCGATGAAGGGGGCCCAGCAGGTGCACTTTGGGGTCCCGGATGTGGAGAGAGGGGGCCAGGTGGTGGCAGCTGGCAAGGATGAGCTGGTGGATGTCCCTGAGGAGGAGTGGGATGAGGCCGCCAGTGTAGGTGAGAACGTCATGATGTTGGATACAGGACGGCCAGCAACCCCTGGAGGGAAGGAGGTGGGGAACTTGCTGTGGATGCACACAGTGATGGATAACCTCGCAGCTGATACATTGGGAGAGGTGGACCTGCGGGCAATGCCAGAGGAGCATTGGGAAAGGATTCTGCAGGGCAAGGGTGTGGTGGAGGCACTGAAGGGGGAGATTCTTGCAATTTTCCTGGAGGAGGAGGGTTATGAGGTCGATGGAGTAAGGAAGGAGGAGCTGGCAGTGGTTGCAGGTGAGAGGGCAGCTTACTGTTGGGATGAGTATCATGGTTTGCAGCTCTGGAGAGAGGCTTGTCTGGAGTATAGGGAGGACTTTGAGGAGAGGGAGGATAGAGCTATGGTAGAACTTCTGGAAGGGCTGGAGGCACGGAAATCAGGCAAAAGGGAATGGGCTGCTGAGCGTGCATTGGACTTGGTGCAGGAAGAGCAGGATGCAGACTTGTAGAGGGTGGGATACTCATTTAACATTATTACCTATGAACAGTACAACAAACATTTTCTCTTTGAATGTGAATGGGTTGCGGGGATCTGGACGGCATAGGAACATTTTTACTTGGCTCAAGGGATTGGAGGCGGACCTTTTTCTACAACAGGATGTGAGGTGTGAGGATGAGGATGATAGGCTGGAGTGGACTAGAGAATGGGGTGGAACCGCTACTTGGTTTGGAAAGGTGGCGATTCTGGTGAGGAAGGGTCGAGGGGACTTGGAGGGTGTCAGGAGCTGGGGGGATTGACTAGTTTGGGGAGATTGGCAGAGGCCAGGGTGGGAGTCAGTGAGAGTTGGCTCTTACTACTGCCCGGCAGTTAGGGGTGAGAGAATTGCATGGATTGAGGAGCTGATAGAGGAGGGTTCTTTCTTGGAGGAAGGGGTGGATGTTCTGGGGGGGGACTTTAATATGGTGCGGGATCAGCTGCTTGACAGAACTGATGGAGGGAGGAGTGTG
>RBNI01007425.1:0-10323 GCA_003990745.1 Jimgerdemannia flammicorona | reverse complement strand
GATCCGCTTGACCATAGTCTTGATTCTTGCTAGACACCATTGTTGATGGTCACAACCAACTGGGCATCCTTGTTCTCGGATTTTTCTAGTAAGCCATTCAGGCAGGGCATCGAATAAATGGTCTGCTCTTGTACCATTTCATGCTTCGTCATTGGCAATGTATCCTAGGCCAACAGTGTTCAGGAGTAACTCGAGTTTTGTACAGAAGGTTTCGAATTCCTCCTTGCCATGTATATCAAATTTGAGGTTGCGAAGTTTTACTCGGGATTCAGCGATCATGGTTTCGCTGCAATATTGAGCAATCATGAGTTGTTTGAGTCCAGAGGCTACAGAGTGGGCTCCGTATCCTGGGGCATTGTTTGCTACATTCTGAGCAACTACTGCAGGTCGGGTGTCCCATGTGAGGGGTTTTTCGGGAAGGGTTCGCCACCATTCTTTGGCAGGTCCTCAGAAGAATATATCAACTCGGCGAACATAGGCTGTAGTGGTAGCAAAGAGTTGTTCCAGAGTGTGGTCTTGATTGTTTGTCAGAACGTGGTCAGCAACTCGCTCATTGGTCTATTGATTGGCTTCGAAGTTGGTGTCAACTACACTAATGAAGCTTTGGACTTCTTGTGCAGTACCATTGAAGGTAGGTAGACTCAGATTTTTTGTAGGTCAGATCTGTTCGGCTAAGGCAGTAATGGTTGCTGCCATTATGGCTACCTGGGCTGTGAGGTCTATAATCTGTTGGTTTGCTATGTTGTTTACTAGAGGCAGTTGAACTGCTGGTAGTGGTGTTACTGGTACTACTTGAGGTACTGGTGCAGAGTATGATGGGGTTCTTTGGGTCTGTGTAAGTTGCTGGAGCAATAGTTGTGGGTCTGGAGTAAGGGCTTGATAGATAGCTGTCTATTGCTGTGTAGGTGTGTTCTGTCCTGATGGAGGTTCGTTTCCTTCAGCAGTATATCCGGGATCGAATTCACTGAGATACTCCTCCTCCTCTTCGGTTTGGTCCCCGTGTATTTGGGTTTGCTCGGCGTCAAAGTAGACAGAATCAGTTGTATATCTGATTTCAGATGGACTTAATTCAAGGTCAAGTTCTGGTTCAGTATTGGGTTCAGATTCAGGTAGTGTTGTAGCAGGGCCTGCTTCAGGTTCGGGGTTAGGTAGTTGATGAAGGGTTTCTCTTGCTTCTTCCTTAAAAATATGGCGGGACTTGCTGTTCTGGAATCGGTAGAATAACGCGGTCTTGGTCCTGGTGCGGTGAAAGTCGGTAGAATTAAGCCACTTGGCTACAGAGGCTTGGGCTTTATGAGGAACTAAGGCTAGAAAGACTGCCGCTGGTTGTCCTAGGTCGCTCGGATTTGTGGAGCTGACAAAACTCTTGTTGAGAAGAGTAAAGAAGGCTTCTATAAGACCTTCTTCGTCTTGACTTGCTGGGTGTAGTGCAAGGAGTTCTGTGAATAGGTGTTCGCCTATTTGCTGATTTAATTGGAGTACTTCTTTCTTTGAATGAAGTTTGTCCCACTTGTTACAGGTGTGGAGGTCAAATTGTCCTTGTGTGTCAGGTTCAATTCTCTCCAGATTGTCAGATGGTTCAGACTAAATCCCAGTTCAGAGGTTGGGCTTTATACCAACTTGTAGGAATTCGCAGAAGGGTTTGTAGCAGGGTGAGGAAGCATCTTGAAGCGGAATTGGATTGTAAACCGCTGCTACCAAGTTGAAAGAGGGTTGCTTTTTTAGGGTAACCGTTACGTAGTTCTGGAAGGGTTTTCTGGAAGTTCTGGATATTCTGGAAGACCGTTTTCTTATGGTCAAGATCAATTTCATATGGAGTACGTCCTCTACGCTTATTGACTTCAAGATCAGGTTGATGTCTCAACCAAAGTCCTTTCTTGGACTAGTTCTGGATATTCAGGATTTTCCGTATTTCAGGAAGTTCAAGAAACTAAGACCAGCTTAGTTGAATTGGTGTATCGCTGCAGACAATACCCAATTAGGAAATTTCGTGACGGGGTTAGGAGTAGGACCTAACGGGGAGCGGATTTACTTAAGAGTAGTTTGTGGGTTATTAAATAGGTTTATTCTCTATTCATGATATTGCTATACTAGGAGTAGTTGTGTGAAGGGATATTGGGGGGAAGTGCTCAGGAGTTGTGTTCAGATTGTTCAGGTCTGAGATTCTGAGGTCTGGGGGAGAGGGTATTTATACTAGTGAGGGGCTATCTGGACTATGCTAGATATGGGTGTAGCACTAAGTGCTTTGCTGAGTCGGAATGCAGTCACGTAGTACAGGAGTAATCTGACATGTCAAGAGATTGTCTGACTGTTGAGTCAGTTCACAGTCACATCGTACAAGGCTAATCTAACTATATTATGACTGCTAATCTATTTATGGGTTTACACGCTGTCTGGGTAGTCTTCGATGACATCACCATCGATGACATCATCTCTGATGAAGTAGTCATCTAAGAAGAGTGGTTCACGGATTACTTCTCCTTGTTGGCTGAGGTAATAATACATTGGGACTTCATCTCCATCCCACAGGATAGCATCATCTGTCTCGTATGCTGGATAAGGTGTTGGTGGGTGAAGGAGGGGTGCATTGTCTTCACTTTCATCAGATTCGCTGTCTGCATATCTTCTATAGGTTACAGCACTATGAGTCACGGGGTTGTAGTAAGCTGGCGGCTGTGGTTCATGTCACTCGTACTCAGGTGGTGGAGTTGTTGGTTCAATCTCGAGGGTTGTCTGAAGGTACAGGTTGTATTCTCCGGTCTCTTCATTATAGTTGAAGTAATCGGGGGTAAATGCAGGTTAGTATTCATATCAGTGGTCATTGTCCCAATAAGTCTCATATGCTGTTATGAACTGTTGTAAGTTCATCGGCAGAGTTGGCGGTGTGATCAGAGTTGGAAGGGATCCTTGGCTTGAGGTCATGTCAGCGTCAGAGGGATTATTGTCTTCTGCTTCGTCTTTATCGAAGTTGATTATATCATAGACGTCCTTCATGGCGTATCCAACTTGGGGCATTTGCAGGATGTGGTCGTTGGGGTGCGGGAAGGTTCTGTCTGTAGTCTCAATGTACTCAAGGTACTTGTGGTTGAGTTCTTGTATCATATCGTCGATTTGGCCATAGGACAGGGTAGCAACCATTTTGCTGATAGTAACTCGGAGGCGGGGAATAAAGGTGCTGTACTCGTAGAAGAGCTCTCGGTGTTTGCAGGCAATGAGTTTCTGGTGTTGAGACATCTGGATAATATCTGTATCATGGTGGTGTTCAATCATGTCTTCCAAGAGGCAGCCGATCTAGTAGTAGCTTGAGATTTGTCCAATCCGGTGGGCCTCATTAAGCATGTTCAGGGTGTTCCATCGGGCTTCTACGAAGTAGAGAGGTGCTTGGCTATAGATATTCATGAGGGGCAGAGGGGGTGTAGCTCGTTTGACAATGGTATTCCAAATGTCAGCGCGGATGCGGTTGTAGATCTCGGTAGTCATGTTTGTGTATTTGGAAGTGTAGTTGTTATTTGTTTTGGTTCTCTGTTTCGACGCGTCTTGGGGCTGGGTATATATGCATTTGTTCTAGATTGGTAAGATCCCGTTTGTGTGAATCTTGTGTTCCGTGACTTGGTATTGACTCAGCTTTGTGTGCTGTAACTTCTGTTTGACTTAGCTTCATGATCTTGCAGGTGATTTCCAGATTTGTTTGGAGGTCGTGTGTGATTTCTGTGGCTTGGAGGTTGTGTGCTTACACTTATAGCTCTATTGTATAAGAATTAGAAGAGAATGGAGGACTGGAAGAACTGAAAGCTGATAATACTTCTACATATGGATCACAAGTTGGTTATGAAGATATTAGTGGCTAGACTTCAAGAAGTGGCTCAGAAGGTAATGAGAGCAGAGCAGAGGGACTTTGTTGGAGGTTAGTTGAAAAGAAATAAGTTGGCATGAGGCCATAGTATTATTGAAAGAGCTCATGCTGCTAGAGTAAATGGTTAGCTGGTATTTCTGGATAACGAGAAGGCCTATAACAGAGTCTGGAGAGTATAGTTGGAGGGAGTACTGAAGTGTATAGAGATTCTTTATGAGTTCTGTCAATCTTTGATCAGTTTGTTAGAGAGAAGTCAGGCAGCTATTATAGTGAATAAGCATAGAGAAGAGTCTTTTTCCCTAGGTAGAGGAGTGCTACAAGGAGACCCATTGTCTCCAATTCTTTATGTCCTCTCTCTGGAGTCTTTGTTGAATAGGATTAGATATAGAGTAGAGGAGTTGAATATTCTAAGGGTGAACTGAAAGGTGGGGGTATTTGATGATAATATAGTGGTAGAGCTGGAATTAGTTGAGGATGTAGTAGTACTAAAGAGTACAGTGAAATGATATAAGGGATATCTAGTACTAAGCTTAACTGGTATAAGTTTGAGACTCTGGTATTAGGAGGTGGAATCTTAGGAAGAGATGTGATTTGAATAGTTGTCTTAGCAAGAGCAGTGGTCCAGTATCTGGGGATCTACTTTATAGTATATAGCTCCTTATTATCACAGAGATGGTAGGAGTAGTAGCTGATTGAGTAGAGCAAAACTCTTCTAAATTAGAGTTGCTGATATTTCTCTCTAACTGGTAAAGTGATGATGTTAAATATATATTAGTTGCCTAAGCTATAGTATCTGGAGTATTGCTTGAACTACTTGACATAAGTGGCTAAGAGAATGAAGGTAATAATAGAGTATGGTAATATAGTAGATATTAGATTTCTAGTCTGAGAGAGAATAGCTTTCTAGACTGAGGATATAGATATTTAGCTTTGACTTACAGGGAAAGAGACTATAGAGAAGACCCAGGACTGGTCTTCAGTAATAATATAGAGAGTTTTCATCTATAAGATAATGAGGATGAAGAAGAGTAAGATGGAGGAGGAGAATCTGCTAGAAGTATTGGAGGACTTAAGTGGTAGAATGTCAAGCTATGATATAAAGAGAGTATATTGCTTCTACTTACTTAGAGATAGTAGATGGAAAGCATATTTGGATAGATAAAGTACTATAAAAAAAGATACAAGAGAGAAAAAGACAGAGAGACTTGCTGATAAAGTTGAAGGCAGTACTAGCTGAAGAATTAGAGGAGAGCTCCAAGGGAACTATAGTGAATAACTGGGCTACTGATAGAGAGTGAAGAGACCATTAGAGGAGGAGAAAGTGACCAGATAAATGTAGAATTAGCAGCTCTATAATAATAGTATATTGGAAGTATGAGAGGAGAAAGAGATGGGGGACAGAAGAGCTACTGCCCCAAGACTGAGAGCTGGTGAAGATATTAAGATAAGAGGTATCTGCAGAGTTTGATTTAGAGTATCAGATATTGCAATAAAAAAAAAAAAGATAGTTAGTATTAAAGTAGAGAGATTAGTGGATGTCCTAGTGGAGGGGTGGGATAAGTCAGCTGGTGCTGGGGCTAAAGCTATGATATAGGATAGAGAGCAGTCAAATATATCTAAAGAAAACAATATTAATGACATATGATAGATATGTATGATGATTTATAACTTGATAGTAGAAGAGTTGAGAGAGGTAGACTTAAGAGTGATCAGTGAGGACTACTGAATGAGAATCTTGAGGGAGAATAGCATAGTAGAGGCCCTGAAGTCTGAGATATTAGCAATTTATCTAGAAGAGAAGAGTTATAAAGTGGATGCCACAAAAGAGATTGAGCTGGCTGCAGCTATTGAAGATAGTGATAACTTCTAGTAGAAGAAGTGAGATAGAAAGATACTATAGAGAGCAATGTGACTAATATATAGAGAGAAAACAGAGATGAAGGATGATGAGGTAATTGCTAAGATCTTAACTAGAATAGAGATAAGAGAGACTAAAGAAGCAGAGGTAGAGGTAAAGATAGCAGAGATGTAGATCAGAGGGTAATGAGTATAGAGCTGTAATGAGTTGGGTCTACTCTATAACTATCATTTCTTATAAATAGTATGACTAATATCTTCTCATTGAATATGAATAGTTTGAGAGATTCTGAGAGATATCAAATTATTTTCTCTTAGCTAAAGTAATTTGAAGCTAATCTCTTTTTTTTTATAAAATATATATTGAGAGAAGAACTTAGATGGGCAGGACTAGACTAAGGAATGAGGAGTACTGTAGTTTGAAGAAATAAGGTTAGGATACTAGTGAGAAGGACAAAGATAAACTATATGAAATTGATAGCTAGAGTAACTGTTTAGTATAGAGTGAGTAGTATAGATCAGAGTGAGTACTTGTAATTATTAGCTCTTATTATTATCCAGAAGTTTGAGGAGAGCTGATTAAATAATTGAAGAGACTTCTCGATTATAGAGTATTAGTAGAAGTAGGAGTAAATTTTCTTAGAGGTAACTTCAATATGGTCAGAGATATATGTAGTAGTGAACAGAACTAATGAGAGAAGAAGTACTGGTAGTTATAATAATAATCTGAAGATATGAGAGGAAGTTGAGAGACTGAGATCTTTGGTAGATATAAGAAGAATATTATATAAAGACTGGTGGGTATATATATATTTACTGAGTAAATAATATTAAAATAATGATTAACTAGATATTGACAGCTAATTGCTGGGGAAGAGATATTTAGAGAAAATTAAAAGTAAAGTAGTACCTATGATCTAACTATTGGAGATTGTTAGAAAATGGTCAGTTTGGAAGAAGTGGGAATGAACCTAGATATTAGTATCTCAATTTCTCCTTACTGACTAAATAAGGGCTATGGAATATATAGATGAAGAATATTAGTCAGAAAATTATTTATTAGATTGAAGAGGAGTACTCAATTGAGATTTACTAGGTAAGGTTAAAAGTGACCACTGGAGTATACTAGAGAGAGGCTGGCAGATGGGCTGGTGAGTAGTATCATAAGAGAATAAGGTGGGCTTCTATAAGATTGGTCAGACTCTAGAGAACTTAGACTGATCTGCTAGAACTAGTGACAGAGGAGGATTAGAGATGGGAATAAGTCAGAATAGAGGTGAAACAGTTATCAAGAGTATTGAGAGAGGAAGAGATGGCTTGTGTGAAGAGAATGTCTACTAGATTGAGATATATAGCAGAAGCTTGTAGATAGTGAGAGACCCTCTAAATATTTATCATAACTTCTTTAAGCTCAGAGAGTGAGGTATAGATGAGATAATATTCTTGATAAAGAGAGCTTACTAGAATAGAACTCAATAGATCTTAGGCTCTCTGAAGGGGTAGTAAGGGAACTTATTGAGTGAGAAGGAGTAGAGTACTAATGTGGAAGCAATTGAGCAGATGCTAGAGAATTAGTAACCTCCTCTAGTAAATGGTCTGAGTGATCTGACTCTATAGTTCAGGTAGAGAAAGTCCAGCTAATTATTATGGCTACATTATTAGATACTATACTAGATAAGGATAGTCTATTCTAGGATTTGAAGGTATTAGGGGAGATAGTAGTACTGTGTGACTTTGTACTCTTATCTGAGAAGTAGATTGAGGAGCAAGTGATACTACTATTTAAGAATAAGAGCAGATGAGAAGATTGGAAGAACTAGTGGCCAATTATACTTCTGGATATAAATAGGAAGTTGGTTACTAAAGTAATTATTACTAAACTATAGAAGATAGTCTGATAGATACTAGATAAGAAGCAAAGAGATCTTATTGAAGACCATTCTATAAGAGATAAAATAGTATGGATATATAGTGTCATTAAAAGAGCAAGGGCTAGTAGACTGGATAAAAGGTTAGTTTTTCTAAATCAAAAGAAAGCCTATAACTGAGTGAGATGAGTCTAGCTAGAGAAGGTATTAGATAGAATTGATCTTCCTCAGTATTTCTGAGTTTCAATAATAAGTCTATAGAAGATTAATAGAATAATACTTATATATAATAAATACTTTAGTATAGCTTTCTCTTTAAAGAGAGAGGTGCCTCAGAGAGCTCTATTGTCTCTAATCTTTTATGCTCTATTATTAGAGCTATTGATAGATAAAATTTGATATACATTAGATAGACTCTCTATCTATAATTTAGTTTAGAAGGTAGAAGTATTTAACAATAACATAGTGGTTGGTTTTATCTCTATCTCTGATATTAGAGCATTGTGAGAGACTATGGAACAGTATAAGAGACTCTCTAGAGTAATGCTCAATTAGTATAAGTATGAGACAATAGTGTTAAGAAATAGCTTAGTAGTGGGAAATGTCATTGTAACAATTATCTCTATAGAAGAGACTGTATAGTATTTGAGTATTTTTCTTTTACTATATAGATCTGTCTTACTGAGAATCTGATGAGAAAGAAAGATAGTTACTTAAGAGGAGGTCCTTTAGAGCTGAGGGAGGGGGGTGTCATATCTCTCTAATGAGACAGATGTTAATTCTAAATATTTACTAACTGTCAAAGTTATAGTATTTGATATATTATTTGAATTTTCCAGTCTAAGCAATTGAAGATAACCAGTAATTGAATTTGGACTGAGAGATAGAGTTAGATAGGGTTAGAGATTTTGATACTACGAGTGAATAGAGATAGTTTAGATCTAGTGAACTTCTCTAAGAGACTATACTCTTAAGAGTTTAATAGTTGAAGTATACTACTATATAACTATAAAGAGATAGATAGGTACTATTGCTACAGAAGGTTTAGAAGGTGAGAACTTCTTCTAGAGACTCTTTAGAAGATATGATATCATTAATAGAACTGAGTAATAGTTAGCATGTGAGATTCAGAGACTTCTGGTGAGGAGTGATAAAAGGTGCTCATTATATTAGACTATATTAATATAGTGGTGAGGGAAAATCACTTGGGATCCTAGAATATAGTAATAGAATCACCTATTGTTAGATAGTATACTATTAGAAGACTTTGATCTCAGTGCTAGAGTGGAATTATAGACAGCTGAAATTAGTAAGAAGTAAGACTGAGTAAGTATCTAGATCTAGAGTATATAAGTAAAGAAGTAGCTTCTTCTAAGGTTCTAAGTAGTATTATGGTATTTGATATAAAGGAATTTTATACTGAACTTTAGATCAGAGTACTTAATAGTGGGTGATATTCTTAATTGTAAAGAGTACTTAAATGTAGAATAAGAGAGAGGATTTATATAGATATCTGAATATTAGCTAAGTAAGTATAGAGTTCTTAGAAACTTTTAAACTATAATTGGAAATTGTCTATAAGTAACAAGAGGAGTAGTTGGTGTATAGGATCAGTGAGAGAATTTGTGGATATATCTAATGAAGTATATTAGAGATGAGTGGCTTACTATTGAGTAAATCTTAGTAGTATAGATAGGACTAACAGAATATTAGTTATATAGAGTAAGAGGTTGAGTTTAGAGAAGTATCTATTATAATATAAAGAATTAATAGAGAACATTTTTTCTAGCTAGTTGATAGGTTGAAACCTCTAGAGGGGTTGCTATTATTAACTAATAAAGAAAATTTATAGAAAAAGTAGAGAAAGAGTAATAGTAGTTAATAGTATAATAGCTTTTAATTATAAAGAAGTAGGAGAAGATTCCTCTAAAAAGATTAGATAGGTTTGGGGCTTTATACTATATATGGGTTAGATTGGTCTAATAATAAATATAGAAGTCTGAGTAACTATAAAAATAATAATAATAATATAAAATATAGTTTACCAAATATATAAACTATACTATATATATAACTAAATAGTATAACTATTATTAAATTTTATATCTATAGATATAATATCCAAATTATTATATACTTATTAATAATTAATTAAAATAATCTTTATATTATAATAATTAGATCAATAATAATATATAATATTACAAATTTATATGGTGAATTTCTTTTAAATATATAACTTATACCATATGTAATAATTTTTTTTTTTTAAAAAGTTATAATTAGGGAGTTATAAAAATAAAATTATTAAAGATTCTAACTCTATCAAGTTGTAGTAAATCAAGCTGAGAATTATTCTACAGAATTTATTTTAAATATAAATTTTTCTTTTTATGTTCCATATCTTAAAAGTTTACCAAAATTTATTGATGTTTATAGATGATATGGTACACTAGCACATGCCATCCTCTATGAGTTTCGCGCACTTAGCTCAGCCTTTTCTAGGCCCCCTAATTTATGACAAAAATATTGGCTTCCACCGCTTTAAAAAATTTGAATAAGTCACACGTGATAAATGTTCTCAAACGAACAAAGCGCCAAGCCAACCGAGCATCTTAATACATAATCCAAGTATATTACTTTCTTTCTACACTCTCTATTCTTTCTCTTTGATCTTTGGGGGCTTCTGACTCATTATTACGACGTTATCAACGTGTTTTATAGACCTCATCTACAATGACGACA
>RBNI01007424.1:0-10324 GCA_003990745.1 Jimgerdemannia flammicorona | reverse complement strand
AAATAATGCCAGCCTTGGAACTTAGTAATTTTAGTTATTGGAATTTATATTTAGCTTTATATCTTAGCAACCATTGAATTATATTTTGTATAAATACCCCTCTTATTTCCTCTGAAATAAAGTCAGTTCTGGTTTCACTTACACACACTTCCTTGCAAGCAATCTAAGAGATAACAAGACAGTTAAAGATAAGAAGTTTGAGGACTATAAGACCTTGGGAAGGCACTCCAATAAGAACTTGCTTATAACAACTTAAGTTAGTCTAAGAGATACACCTTGAAGAGAATCTGGCATATTTGAAGGACTCAGTGACCACTACGTGACAATACTTAGTATAATTATCTAAAATCTTCTAAGTTTATTTATATGGAATACTCAAACTTGAAATATGTATAGAATTTAAGATTAACTTATAAACTATAGATAAATTCATAGATAATAATATAATGTTAAAGTTACTAAAATCTTGATAAATTGAAAATTCAAGAATGGACTTATTATTCTGATATTATATAAGTATATTATGCATCTTATAGATATGTTGAGTCAATTCTGAGGTAGATTTGTACTTTAGGTTATAATATAAGTAAGAAAGCTTTATATTTATATTAGATTTAAAAAGCAGAGAAGGATTTGAAATACAATATTTTGAGTTTATAAATTTTAACTATAAGTTTATTAGTAAGTTTACCATTATGAAATATATTAGCCTAAAATGGAATTTTTTATCTAATTGGCTTTGTACTTTTGTGCTTATATAATATGCTTGTACTTGGTAATTAATATAATTATATTTGCTAAATATACTTATACTTATTTAATATATTTATATTTATATATTATTATATTAACTAAATATAAGTAAGCAAGCTTTATATTTACTTATTAGACTTTCTGATATCTGTATATATATATATATATTTATTATAAATATTATAAGTATTATAATAGTGACCCCAGAATGATGACATTAGTATAAGAGATAGTCTTTCCTTGCAAGCCACCAGATTGGAGTACAAGAAGATCATATGGCATATGAGATGAGCAATGATGACCAACTGTGAGTCATTGTGACCACAGCATAAGCATCTTGAGAAATATAAAAGAAAGATCAAGGAACCACAGTAGCAGCAACCAACAAGACTCACCAATCTCAAAATAGCTCAAAGACTTACTACAAATGAAATGCCTGTTGCCTGCCAAACCTCAAGGTCAAGGAACTACCAAGGTACCTCAGTTGAAGAAAGAATGTTTCAAGACATTAGAAGAGCTATGAGGATCTGCTCAAGAAGGACTCCTAGTGTCAACCTGGGTACTGATGACCCTTATTACTATATCCTCTACCACTATGAAATGGAAACAAGGATCATCATTGCTACCAAATACCTCCAAATATAGTAGGAGTACAAAATAGGAAACCTCCTCTATCAGGAGTTCCCACAGGCCAGCACTCAAGAGCTACAAGATACCACTTCTATAGATATATACAAAACAAGGACAGCTAAGAAGATCCATCAGATCTTCAGGCATGCACTATGGTCGATCTCCAACTTGGAGTATGTTAGAGTCTCAGATTTCAGAGACCTGTCATCCCACCATATCAATGTACTAGAAGCCAGGGTGGCTACAGAGGCCCAGTCCACTATCACCCTCAACAGTGATGAAGTAGAAGACTTCTGGCACCCCATCCTCCAGGACAACCTAGACTAATTCCTGCAAGGATTGATCTCAGTATTTCAAGGCACAAGTATCCAGATTAGACCTCTCCAAGACCCCACATTTGTTCCCTATTTTGTAGAAGAGAACCTTATAGACTAGAGAGCTCCAGATCTCCTTGTTTCTGCCACTGCTGAACATAATGATGTCATTGGCGATGATGTCATCCCACACAACTTCGATATATGCAAAATGTGTGACAAAGTATGCAAAATGCATGACCTATATAATGAATTCATGGACCTCATCTTCTTTGAAGATATCCTGACCTCTGATGATGAGGATGAAGCCCCCATAGTCTTGAACTTTCTACTCTAAGTTCTTTGTTATACTAAATAATACCAGTACTGATATTTTAATATAATACTAAATAATGCCAGCACTGGTATTTTGATATAACACTGAATAATTTCAGTACCAGTATTTTGATATAATACTGAATAATGCCAGTACTAGTATTTTGATATAATACTGAATAATGCCAGCACCAGTATTTTGATATAATACTGAATTATACCAGTATCCTGAACCTATACAATCATCAGTACCAACTCTGGAACTTAGTAGTTTTAGTTATTGGAATTTATATTTAGCTTTATATCTTAGCAACTATTGAATTATATTTTGTATAAATATCCCTCTTATTTCCTCTGAAATAAAGTCAGTTCCTCTTAGTGCAATATACACAATTCCTTACAAGCAATCTAAGAAATAACAAGATAGTTAAAGATAAGAAGTTTGAGGACTATAAGATCTTGGAAAGGCACTCCAATAAGAACTTGCTTATAACAAACTTGAGTTAGTCTAAGAGATATATCTTGAAGAGAATCTGGCATATTTGAAGGACTCAGTAACTACTACATGACAACTTGGTGCCCATTGGCTAGTGATTCAAGATGAATCTCTCACTTTTAAGCTGAAAAATGAACAACCCCCAAAACAACTACCCTGACTACAAGAGTCACCTCTGCAAGAATTCAAGACAAGATGAAAATGCATCCCCCCACATTCTATAGATATACTACTGAAGAGTCAATCCTGACCTTCATTGAAGATTTTGAACAATTTGCTACCATATGAGTCTTTGATGTACATGCACAATTAGCCCTTCTACCAGTCAGCCTCAGAGGACCTGCCAGAAATAAGTTTAATGCAGTCACTATTGCTAATAATGGTGTAGTCAAACTTGCCAACATGAAGGCCTTCCTCAGAACAATATATTATACTGAAGAGATCAAGCAAGCTCTCAAGGATCAACTCAATACTATCTGCCAGAGACTTAGTGAAGATCCCAACTTATTCTATACCTGAATCTGCCACCAGATTGTCTTAGCTGGCTATGATGACTACCTCAAGGAATAAATAGCAGATTCAATCTTTCTCAAAGGAGTTTATCCTAAAATTGCTCTAGCAATCTGGTCTACCCTAGCTGCACTGACCCTTGATCAGAAAGTGGTCTTTGCACAGAGATATTGGACTACCAGACACCCTGCCAAACACTCAATAGAGAAAATAACTAGCATCAAGATGGAGCTATCAAAGCCAATTAGTATCATATCCATCACAGTTGTAAACAGACAACCAACCCTACCTACCCCCAAGATAGCCAAAGCTGATCCAGTAGAAGAACTCGCCAAGCAGTTCACCGAGATGACTGCATACCTTAGTGATATTGTTAGAGAAGTCCGAAGCACCAACAGGAGACCAGTATAGAGATTTGTAGCCACTACAGAAGAATGCAATATCACATACTTCAGATGTGGAGAAAGAAGGCCACTATGTAAAGAGTTGTATGACCAAAATAAGATGCAAAGCCCAATCAAGCAATGCTAGCAGAACCAGAGAACAAACCAATATAGTAGTCATTGAGAAGATTGGTGACACTGATGATGAAGAATACTATAAGGAGCTTGAATTCTACCCTGCTACTGAAGGTACCAGAACCTAGTCCAAGCCCTATGACAAGAAGAGCAACAACAAGCCAGTTGGAAGACCAAAGAAGACCCCAGCTGTCACTATTCAAAGTAAGACCCAACCTGAGGAAATTGATCAAGATATAGAGTTAGATGAAGCTGCCCACCAAATCATTGAAGGCACTACTCCAGTCTCAGGAGAAAGTGAAAGCAAGAAGGAACAGAAGCTGTGTAAGACCAAGATTCACTAGTATGATATCTATAAGAACCTCAAGGAACAGAAGGTCAATGCTACTTTTAGACAACTAGCCAAAGTCCCTGCCTTCAGACAGCAGTTGAGAGTAGGACTTGCAACTACTGTCAAGAATCAAGAGTATAAGATTATAGAAGCTCACAATGTACAGGAAGAATCTGAGAACTCAGGTGAAGAATCTGAAGACTAGTGCAAGACATCAGTCTATACCTCATATCAGATCAAAGACTGTATCTTTGATGCCATCATTGATACTAATGCTAGAGGATACCTCATGAGCAAGAAGACAATTGACTGCCTAGGTTGAGATATTAAAGAGTCCACCAAGATGGTCTATGTCACAGCAGATGGTATATGAGCTACCCCCCTTGGCAAAATCCGAGAAGTCTCCATCAAGATAGGAGGAGCTACCATCCCAGTAGACATAATTGTTATAAGCGCTACCAACTATGACATCCTCATTGGCAACCAATGGCTTCACAAGACCAAGGCCAAGGCCATCATTGACCTCAATATCCAGAAGATGCAGATCAACTACAGAGGAAGAAAGGTACAAGTCTCTATCAATATTCACAAAGGAGTCCTACCAGACAAGGAGGAAGGAGATGAAGAGGACACAGAGGTCTTCATGCACTCAGTGAATAAGAATAAGAACAAGACACCCAAGCTCACAGATGAGCAGTAGTACAACAAGATCATCAATGGCTATATCCCTCAAGGAAGATGCCCCCATGATACTAGAATATACTACTCTGAATACCTGAATGACTACTGGTTCTGTATCAGTGAAGTCAGGAAAATCTGCCAACAGAAATATAAGCAAGAAGCCACCAAAGCAAAAAGGAAAGCTGAAGAAGATGACTAGCCCCCAGAGCTTCAAGCTGACAGTGATGATGAGGAGGAATAAGAATCAGACATCACTCTCAAGGTTAAAAAGTTTCACCCTGAAGCCAAGATCTCAGAATACAAGACTGAAGGAGCCATAGGAATAGACCTTGCCAGCATTCAAGATGCTACCCTCAAACCACAGACCACCACTCTACTTGGCACTAGAATTGGAGTCAAGTTGCCAGAGAACCATGCTGGAATTATCAAGACCAAGAGCAGTCTGGCCAAAAGTGAAATCTTAGTTGAAGGAGGAGTAATTGACTCTGATTACACTGGTGAAATCTTCCTCATAGTTAGGAATCACAATCCCACCACCCCATTTGAAGTTAAGAAGCATGACAGGATTGGCCAGATGCTGATTCATGAAATCAAGAAACCCAAGATCATTGAAGCCATCAAACTCATCAAGACCAAGAGAGGAGAACAATGTTTTAGATCTACTGGAAGAGGAGCCTATGCTGCCACCAAAATTACCAAACTTGAATACAAGAAAGATAAGGATCAGAATAAGCACACATATACCATTGGAGAAAACTTTCCCCTGGAGGAACAACTTCTCAAGATCCTGCACCAGAATGAAGGAGTACTTGCTACAGACTTTAGGGATATCCACAATCAAGAACCCAAGTACTACTACAAAGTTGACACTGGTGATACCAAGCTCATCTACCAGAAAGCCAGACCCATACCACCTGCCTACAGAAAGTGGCTGTAAGCAGAACTCAAGAAAATGGAAGAAGCCAGAATTATCAAGCAAGCTATCAGCCCCTGGGCCTCACCTATTGTCCTTGCCCTGAAGAAAGGAAGTAAGCCTAGAGAGTTTGTACCAAGACTCTGTATTAACTACAGGAAGCTCAATGCCATCACCAAGAAGGATAGGCAGCCCTTGCCAAATATTCAAGAAATCCTTACCACCCTTGGAAGCAAAGCCAAATACTACACCACCTTGGATCTATTCTCAGGCTTCCATCAGATTGGTCTCACTCAAGATGCCAGTGAGAAATCAGCCTTCATCATACCTGATGCTACCTATATCTATCTGTGAATGCCATTTGGAATATGTAATACCCTAGCAAGTTTCCAGTGAATGATGAATAAAGTCTTCAGCAATGAGATTGGAAAATGGTTCTTTGTCTATGTTGATGATGTGATCATCTTCAGCAATACTGCATGGGAACATATCAATCATATACAGCTAGCCCTCAAGAAGCTCAAGAAGCATGGCCTCTATATCAAGCTCAAGAAATGCAAGTTTGCAGCTCAAGAAATTGCCTACCTAGGACACCTCATCAATCAGACCAGAATCCACACAGATCTCATAAAGATTGAGGCTACTACAATCTACCTGAGACTCAGAACAACCACAGAAGTCCACACCTTCCTTGGACTGACCAGCTACTACAGAAGGTTTATCAAAGAATATTCCAATATTGCAGCACCTATCTATGAGCTACTGAAGAAGGAAACCAAATTCGAATGGACCAAGGAGCACTAAGAAACCTTCAATGAACTTAAGACCAGATTGACCCAAGCACCTATCCTCAGAAGACTAGACTGGAATCTAGAATTCATCCTGCAGACAGATGTGAGTGCTATAGGACTTAGAGCAGTCCTAGCTTAGAAGAAAGATGAACATGAATATGTTATCTCCTATACAAGCTGAGATACCTGTGGAGTAGAACAGAACTATGAGTTATGCAAGCTTGAATGTCTAGCAGTAGTTTGGACAGTAGACAAGTTCTACTACTATCTAGCCAGAAAACACTTCACTATTTAAACAGATTACTCTGCTCTTGTCTGGCTATTCCACACTCTGAACCCCAAAGGAATATATGCCAGATGGATCTACAGGCTGCAAGAGTATGACTGTACTGTCAAGCACCACTCAGGAAAGACCAATACCAATGCCAATGCACTCTCAAGGACATCTCGAAACACCTCCATCAAGACCATTCAACATGAATAAAGAGCTATACTATAGATTGATCAGCTACTTTGGGCAGCAGAAGATGCCCAACCACCTCAAACTCTAGACAATCACTATCATCAACTGGACTTAGAAACAGTTTGAACTAGACAACACTATACTCAGAAAAGGAGGAAAGCTAGTAATACCCAAACACAAGAAGTATCAAGTAATAAAGGAAGTATACAAGTAAGGATACTTAGGAGGAACCAACATATATGACAAAGCAAAAAGAACTATATGGTGGCCCAAGATAGAAGAAGACCTGCACCAATTTGTCAAAGGGTGTGACAAGTGCTAAAAACAGAAATAAGATCAACAAGACCAGACATCTAGGTCATCAAGAATTGAGCCTATCTCCTTTCACCATATTGCAATGGATATCATTGAGCCACTACCAGTAACACTATTAGGAAACTGCTATATTATAGTTATTGTAGACCTCTTTACCAAATAGATAGAGGCAGAGGTATTACAAGAAGCCAATACCCTCTCTATTGCTGACTTCCTGTACTGAGAAATCATCTGCTGCTACAAGACACTGAAGCAAATCACAACAGACCACAGTACAGAATTTATCAATAGATTCTACAAAATAATATATCAGAAATACAAGATCCAGTACATCAAGACTACTACATACCACTCTCAAGGAAATGGACAGATAGAGAGAACCAATAAGACCCTCAAGAACATCCTAGTGAAAATCTCAGAGACATATGAGAATTGGGATATCTATCTTCCAACCACTCTCTCTGTCCTACGAGACATATGGTTACAGAGCACACACTTTACCCCAAGAGAGCTGCTCTTCAGAGAAAAAGATTCTGATGGAACCTCAGCCACAAATCTAGACCTAACTTGGAGATGGGTTGATGCAGAAATCTGGAGACTATACCAAATCAGGAAGAAGGCTGAAGATTACATCATTAAGTCATAAGTACTGATAAGGAAGAATGCAGAAAAGAATCACAAGGCCCTAGAATCCATCTGAATCAGAGAAAAGGTTCTACTGTATTGAAATATGGTAGAAGCCTCATGGTCATGAAAACTGGAGCCCAAATGGGAAGGACTCTTCTATGTATAAGATATCAAGGAAACTACCTTCTGGCTTAGAAAAATCTCAGAGACCATACTTAGAGAGAAAGGTTTCATAGTATAGATAGGTATCATCTTAGCCATAAAGCTAGATAGCTTCTTTTATTTCTCAGGTCTCTTTATTTACTTAAATGAGGTTAATATTTCTATTATTAAATAGAGTTCATTTCTTTAGACAGAATCTCTGAATGTAATCTTGGTTTCTATAGTTGAAGTAAGTTGGGATATAGGAACCTATTGCTGGTGAACTCACAGTTATAACTGATGAGGCCTAAGTGGGGCTTCTATTATCTTGCTACTAGTAGTTTGATCTATATATTATCTCAATAATTATCTTATTGTCTTCTCTCTTAGTTCTTTAACTAAGTAACTGCAATGACTAGATCTTTCATTTATTTGGTAAGCATTATTATGGAATCTTCTTGAATTCTTGGTGGAGGCTGCTGTTGTTGTCTATATTAAGTTGAAATTAAGAATAGAGGTCTAGTCTTATAGCTGACCAACTGGACTTTTAAGTAGGTATTCTCTTATTCTGGGATCATTCCACAAGTCCTTGAGGTTTCAGAATAAGCTGGTTCTCAATATTCTTATATCTGCTGAAGTGATCTATAGTCTGCTTCCCAGCATCCTTATGCTCTAGTAACTTATTGCTCAATACTTTAATAGTCTATTTACTCTTATATATAGAGTATACTGCAACAAAACCTGACAAAGTAAACTTATAGAGTTAAGGGTAGCTTTGAGCCTATATATTTATCCAAGTCCAGTCTTACCAAAGAAGTAGGTTAGCTTGACAACCTCTTCTATACCTGATAACAGTTCAATTCACAGTAATGTATTGAAATACCTTGTTGATTGTCTGGTACTATAATGTCCATTTGGAATTTACATTGTACATACATATGTAACATACATATGGCTCGAAACCAGACAAAGTGAACATATGGGGCATGCTCGACATCAAAAGTGATCATTCCTGTTACCCCATAATTGTGAAGAGAAAGGCTTCTATTCCGAATTTACATTCACTCTTTAGTGTGACGTGAACAGATTATATAAAGTGGCTTTGATCATTTCTAAACAAATGTCTAACAAAGAACCTCACTGGTGAGTCTTATCATGCTCTGCACCTATACTTTTACCGCTGGTACACCTAACAATGGACACTTCTGAATTTCCCCGAAAACGAACTCAAACAATTCTCCTATGCGAATCTGTTGAACATATTAAAACACGACCCCGATACTGCCGGCATGAAAAGAAAGGATTACGACAATTTCCTCGGACGCAACAACACTGAAAGCCAACGCCATTACAAGAATCATCCAATTGCGAGAGAATATGGAAATATCGTCCAAGGTGAGATAGTCGCGTCTAGCTAGTTCCTGGTATCGATCTTGCCAAGGACGATTATATTGATTATATTTCTCAGCGTCGGTTTCCGTGCTCACCCACATACATTGTTCCGTAGGGTAAAGGGATAGCAACTGCCAAGGGCGAAGTACGTCTTCTCGATATAAACTATGCCGCAGTTGAGCTTTTAGCTATTTGCCACTGACTGTACGCAGGTTTCTGTAAGCTCTTCCGCTGCGCAGGCTTACGTTGTGCAGACCCTCGGAAGATCTTCCACAGCCGCACAATTACCTCCAGCCACCGATATCGAAAAATGGGATACAAAAAAGATTATCCAACACCTTCAAGAAACGTTCCCTGGTGAACTTCTGCAAGAAGACTTCGACATTTTGATAGCGCAAAGAATTGGAGGCCATTCGTTCCTAACGCTGACGAAGGATGACCTTATGGCTGATGAGATGAAACGCGGACCGGCGTCTGTCATCGCCGGACACGTCGAAAAACTAAAGGGTATGGATTATCGTGCTCACCCGTTTCCATTCATCCACCCATCTTTCTATAGTGCTCTGAAAAAGGAGACGCCCTGACTTTTCTCTCCATCCATCCGTTTACATCACGTCGTAACGATTACTCTTTTTGCCATCTTTCATCTGTCTACATTACTTGATCCATCTTATCATCCAACAATATTCTCCGTTCATTCCCGTCTCACTCTTATTATCCCATTCTATTCATCCATCCCCTCATGCTTTAACGATTGTTACCTCTCACGTGTCTGGCTTGTGACATTCACCATTAATCTATCTACATTGCACTTCTCACATCAATAATTTATTCGTTCGTATAGGTAAGCCATAGTTTAATTGGATGGGAGACAATGGGAAGAAGGAAATGAAAAGAATACGTCATATTGCTTTTAGAGGGTTTTGTGTCTGGCTTGTGACATTCACCACTAATCTATCTACATTGCACTTCTATCTGTTTTTGAATTACACTTTAAGCGGACCAAGCGAAATCCTCCGAAATCGACCCAATACAAAGTATGACTTGCTTTTTGACATAATTTTCATTTATTTCACCATTTATTCGTTTATTAATTTATTTATTTATTATTTAAGCTTTTCACATTATTGTCAA
>RBNI01007423.1:0-10325 GCA_003990745.1 Jimgerdemannia flammicorona | reverse complement strand
TTTTTTTAACTTAGTATAGTATAGATAACAAATCTCAGATCAAACTTGTCAGGACGAAGCCTGATATACTAGACTAATTAGGATGGTTTGTGAGCCTGCGATGTTCCACGAAAATTTGGGAGTGGCCCTTTGCCAGAAAAAGACGGATCCATAGTGACTCCTTTTCCTATAGGAAACGCCAAAAAGAAACCTGCAGAGGAGATTCCTTGATTGCACGCCGCTTGCCCGAATATGCTCAAATCTGTCGTTATTTACATGGCGAACAATCCCTACTTGTTTACTAATACTGTAGCCCACTTAAGGGCGTCTTATGGAAGGACCACGAGGCTTTGTAAATGCCTCGCGTAGTAATCAATTGCCATTGCACGTGACCACGCCATGTCTTTGTCCGACGCGTCCAATTAGCGTTATTGGCAATGGCGCGATTGACGAGAGGTCAGCGGCAATAAGGCGATTAACGAGAGCGCTTTTGAAGGTGGACGGTTTGAGTGGCAGACATACCCATCGATAGACGCGAAAGTTGTCTCGCCGACGGTCCCCCCTCAACCTGTAGAGGGGGGCGTCGTACTTGTTGCCCTTGATGTCCCACTGGCAGTACATCGGATTTAATTGTATTAGAGACTACAACGCAAGCGTGGAGATAACGGGGCGAGGTTCCAATACATATTTGGAAAGAATGGCATTTACTCTTGATCCGTCAATTCGGGTTCCATGAATCAATGCGGAAGAAAACAATCCCGAGATAACGGTCTACTCCATAACCTCCAAACAAAACGTCATATTCATATCTATTTCAAATGGTAATCATGTGGATTTCACCCCCGCCATAAAACCTCCCACGGTACATGACCCGAAAATACACACAGGTCAAATAATTTTTGAGCCTGTAAACGTACGCTATAACCTTCGCTGCCTAACCCCCTACGACGGGTTCGTCCCATCCGACGATCCTGTCGTCTGTTTTTGTCTTGCGGAGACACCATCGATAAAGGTCGCGGTTGAAGTTATTTTCATGAGTGTGAGTGTCGGGGGTGTAAAGATGGCATATTTATTATTTTTTGAGGGGAAAGGAATGTAATTACAGGAGATGGTTGGATGAGCTGAAATTTATGCGTTCTGAGGCCGACATAATTAGGGGGGGTACAATACACAAGGGTTTGATCATGTGATCGCAGACTCTACCGAGCTATAGAATTTTCAACGTGGAGTGATGTCAGTTCTCGGGGGTAGAGCTACTGTTGTGTGGGAGAGTGAGTGGATATTTCCAAGTGAGTGAGTGGAGATTCCTAAGTGAGTGAGTGAGTGAGTGAGTGAAGGCTTTCCCTTGAGTCAGGGGTGTCTCGGTACCTGGGCTGTGTCGTTAAGCGCAGACAAATGGAGTGGTGGCGCTGTGGCACCTAATTATAAGTTTTGCTACTTACGTTATTTCGTGACTGCCAACCCTCTGTCCTCTTATCGCTTTGACGCCCTCTCCCTTCTATTTCCACCGCTCTATCCACCCACCCACCCACCCCTTCACCCACCCCACCCCATCCCACCCAGCCCATCCACACCACCACACCCTCCGCCGAGAATGACCCTCCCCGAGCGAATCACAATCCCAAGCGTCCGCCACCACAATGACTCAGACACCCTCGAGGACACGAGTTCGCAACGCTCCGTCACCGAACTGCTAGGATCTTTCGTCGGCTCATACTCACGCACCTCAATGAACTTCGTGGTGGATAATATATCCCTGCCGAGCTCCGCCTGCAACGAGAGATCGGACCTTCCCGAAACACATGGATCGTTATACGGAGCTGTGAATGACGATTTGGAGTCAGAAAAGAGATCTACGTATTCGAGCTTTTCGCGAGGCCATGTAGCGTCTAGTAGGTATGCATTGGTGTAATTGATAATTGTCTGATCACCTTTTGTTGCAGAAGAGGAAGGGAAGGAAGAAGAGGCGGAGAATGGCGTAATATGAGAATACATCAATTGGGTTTGCACCATTTCTGAACGTATTACGATCATGGAATTAAGTCCATTCCGTCCTAGATGAGAAAAAAGCATGCGCCCTTCACCAATCTCACGTGTCAAATCCCCCCCAGTACTGCCAAATACGACGACGACGACGACGACGACGACCTCGGTTCCCCAACCTTCCCGCGCTCTCCCCTCCTCAAACCGCTAGTCCCAGCACTAAGCATCGCGGAGGCGGCCGAGGACGACAAAAATGACCGGCACTCTATCAAGTCCTCTCACGTCAAGTCCACCTTCATGCAATCCATCTTTAACTCTGTCAACATTCTCATCGGTATCGGCATCGTCGCGCTTCCATATGGGTTCCGATGCGCCGGTTGGGTTGTCGCTCTGTCGGTGTTTGTATTCTGCTGCGGGCTTACGAACTATACCGCAAAGTTGCTTGCGAAATGTATGGATGCCGATCCCAGCGCGCAAACGTATGGAGATATCGGTGCGGCTGCGTTCGGAAATCAGGCGAGGGTTGCGGTGAGAATTTTGTTTTTAACGGACCTTTTGACAGCAAGGTGAGAAACCATTTCGAGGCTTGTTGTATGCTTTTGGGTGATGGTTTGTTTCGGTCTGTTTCAGGATGAGGTGTATTTTTGGGAAAAAAATTACCATTTCCAAGATAGTTAACTGTTTTTTTTTTTACCATCCCACATAGCGTGGCCTTAGTCATTCTCTTCAGCGACACGGTCAAATCTCTCTTCCCTGACCTCGACATGGTAACCATCCACTTGGGCGCCTTCCTCATCCTCACACCAATGGTCTTCCTCCCCATCCGAAACCTCAGTTACGCAAGCCTCATCAGCATTATCAGTGCGGCTAGCCTAGTTGTCGTTATAATATACGACGGACTATCCAAGAGTGAGAAGCCTGGAAGTCTCAGGGATCCTATGGTAGGTTTTCGTAATTGAGGATTGGGGATGTTAAGAAAGAATTCTTATTTCTCAGGAACGACTATGGTCAGCCTCCGAAATAGGTGGATCGCGAAAATCAATCGGGTTATCTTCGTCGCAGGGTTACGGAAATTCTATTCTCGTCACGTAACTACCAGCGTGTATATTCATACCCCTGTATGTTTGTGTAGGATACCGATATTTTTCCATCCGACTGGAAAACCGTCCCGTTAAGCTTTGGGTTGATAATGTCCAGTTTCGCAGGTATGGTGCGGCAAAAAATAATGTCTTCCTACGTTTTTGGACACGCTCGGTTTGCGTCGTGTCATCGTTGATCTCCTTTCTTTTTTTTTTTTAATCATGATTCTTATTCTTATCGTATCATGTGGATGAAATTTTCTGGCTAATTCAAACCTTCCCTCCGGTTCAGGTCATGCTGTTTTCCCTACCGTCTACAAGGACATGGCGGATCCGAAGCAGTTCAACAGTGTGGTCAACTACACCTACGCGATCACGTTCGTCGTGTACCTGCTAATGTCTGTATGTGACATTTCTTGTTTGATGGATTTTTTTTTTTTTTTTTTTTTTTTTTTTGGGTTCGTGGTCGAGACACTTGGTGGTGTTTTAATGTAAGTTATGGTAATAATGACAGGATAACGTTAATATTTATTGACTAATCTGTAATGCTTTCTACGATAGGCGTCCGGATACACCATGTTTGGTATTACCACTATGCAAGAGGTGTGTTTAGCATGCATCATCGAAAAAAAAACATGCACCCAAATCGCAATCCTCACACCTTTTCCCATCGCACCATCGCACCTCCGCATTACCTCATCAGATCACGCAAAACCTCGTCAACGTCCCCGGTTTCGACCCCTTCCTGAACAAGCTCGCCGTCTGGCTCATCGCCGTCAACCCCATCGCCAAATATGCTCTCACCCTCAACCCGATCAACCTTACTTGGGAGATTGGCCTGCTCAGCTGGGACAGCCTCGAGGACTGGTGCAACTGTGGCCGCGGAAGGCGCACCGCGGTACGCGTCTTGGGCAGGTGCGCCATCAGCGCGTTTATCATCATCATCGCGACTATATTCCCCGGCTTCGATAGGGTTATGGTGAGTTTGATCGCTGTTCAGGGTTGGGTTTGGTTGTGATAGGTCATTGTTGGTGAATTAAAACATGTCGTGTCATCGTTCCTATATACAACACAGTCCCTCCTCGGCGCATTCTACTCCTTCCTCATCTCGGCCATCTTCCCGCTCGCTTGCCACCTACGCCTATTCGGCCACTCTATTCCTGCCACTCAGCGACTCTTCGAATGGACTTTGATCATTGTCTCGTGCTTAACGGCGCTAGTTGGTACTGTGTGGAGTTTCCTCCCACTCGCATTGTGACAAATTGAGCAATACTTGTGGTCCATTGAACCTTTTTATAGTGGGATGGGTCCTGGACGTTTGTGGATTGATCCAGATCGTAGTGGAGTCGGAAGCGAAACGAAATTGCAATGTCTCATCGGCTGCTTTACAGCTGTTACAGTTGTAAGAGATAAAAGATTCAAAAATAAAACTAAATATAAATTAGAATTTATACTAAAATAAGCGTTATACAATTAAGCTTTAATAATTATTATAAATAATTTATGTTTTATCCAATATAAATATATAAATATATAATTTTAAATACAATTATAGAAGATTTATTTTATTTTTATTAGAAATATATCTACTGATATAAATTTATAAAACTAAAATTATGTATTTATAAAGCTCTATCTGTTATAAGTACTAAGATCATTGATTTTACTTTTAAATATCTATACATTTTATAAAAATAAAAATAAAAAATAATAATAAATATATTTAAGTATTATAAATAAAAATTTACATAACTACCACCATTCAATATCTTACTAAATATAAATATAAATTCCCCTTGACTGTTTAAGACCTGTATATTTTACAACCACCTAATATTCATATATCTACTACAGAAAATCTCGATCCATATCTGCTATCAAAGATATATATTTACTATTGTCAATGGATTACTGCTAAGGATTTACTTTCGGAATGTCACATGAGAGGGAGCCGAATACCCAAACAAAAACAAATAAAAAATGGAGACCGTGGTTGCGCAGTGTAACCTTAGGAACGGATTTGGGTGTCCGCATTTCGGAAGTTTGAATGGGCCGAAAGGCGCAGTATTCGCAGCTTTCATTCCCAAACTACCGCCCAACCTTTCCCCCCAAAAACAGCGTCTTATCAAGATCACTTGACTGCCCGAATTTACGGAAATCTGTTTTTTTATTATCCTGGCGAACATTCCCTATTTGTTTACTAATACGGTAAGCCCATCTAACGGCGCCCCGTAAACCTATGGAAGGGCCTCGAGGAAGATACAAATAGAACCGTAATATTTCGGGCGTTTTCTAAGGCCATGTCGGAAATGGCGCCAATCTTTTAATTGCTTACACGTGCGACTAGGGCACATTTCAATGGGCGCGATTGACGATAGTGCCATCCCAATAATGCGATATTGAATGTGGGGTTTGAGTGACAAACCTACCTATCAATAGACGCGAATATTGTCTTCGCAGCAGCCGTCCCACCAACGCGCGGAGATAACGTGACGAGGGTTCCAATATATACAAATTTTGAAAGAATGAAACTTACGCGGAAAAAAAAATACAATGCCGAAACAACGGTCTACTCCATAACCAATGTCCAGCCTCCAATCAAAACGTCAGATTCAATTGTAATCATGTCGTTCATACATAATTATGGGGGGTATACTGTTCACCCATTTCCGTGTCAAGGTTTGATCATGTGATCATCGCGGGTTGCGGAGCGAACCCCGCAATACCTTAACTTGCGGATTTTGGAAATTTTCCGAATGTGGGAGTAAGGGTGGTGGCACATACCCCACCCCACCACCCCACCCTAAGAACCACCCTCCCGAGCAAATCATAACCCCAATCGTCCGTCGCAGCGATGACTCAGTAGGGGACGCGAACTCGCACAGCTCCGTCACCGACCTACTTGAATCTTTCGTCGGCTCATACTCACGCACCTCAATGAACTTCATGGCGGATAATATATCCCTGCCTAGCTCCTCCTACAGCAAGAGATCGGACCTTCCCGAAATACATGGGTCGTCTTACAGAACAGTGAATGCCGATTTGGAGGCAGATAAAATATCTACGTATTCGAGCTTTTCGGAAGGTCATGTAGCGTCTGGTAAGTAAGCATTGGTGTGATTGAGAGGTGTCTGATGGCCTTTTTTTTTTGTGGGAGAAAGGGAAGGAAGAAGAGGCGGAGAATGGCGTAATTTATAATACATCAATTCGTTTGCATTACATCATTTCTGAACGTAATACCATCATGGAATTAAGTCCATTTCGTCCTATGTGAGGACGAAGCATGCGCCCTTCACCACCAATCTCACGTGTCAAATCCCCCTAGCATTGCCAAATACGACGACGGCGACGACGACCTCGGTTCCCCAACGTCTCCCTCCTCAAGCCGCCAGTCCCAGCACTATGCACGGGAATGCGGCCGAGGACGACAAAAACGACCGACACTCTATCAAGTCCTCCCACGCCAAGTCCACCTTCATGCAGTCCATCTTTAACTCTGTCAACATCCTCATCGGTATCGGCATCCTCGCGCTTCCATATGGGCTCCGATGCGCCGGTTGGGTTGTCGCTCTGTCGGTGTTTGTATTCTGCTGCGGGCTTACGAATTATTCCGCAAAGTTGTTTGCGAAATGTATGGATGCCGATCCCAGCGCACAAACGTATGGCGATATCGGTGCGGCTGCGTTCGGAAATCAGGCAAAGGTTGTGGTGAAAATTTTGTTTTTAACGGACCTTTTGACAGCAAGGTGGGAAACCAATTTCGGGTTTGTTATTTGCTTTTGGGTGAGGTTGGTTTCAGCCTGTTTCAGGATGAGTTTTGTTATTGAAAAACAAAAAAAAAATACCATTTCCAAGATGGTTATTTTTTTTTTTTGTTTTTTTTTTTTTTTCACCTGTCACATAGCGTGGCCTTAGTCATTCTCTTCAGCGACACGGTCAAGTCTCTCTTCCCTGACCTCGACATGGTCATCATCCACTTCGGCGCCTTTCTCATTCTCACCCCAACTGTGTTCCTCCCCATCCGAAACCTCAGCTATGCAAGCCTCATCGGCATTATCAGCGCAGCTAGCCTAGTTATTGTCATCATGTATGACGGACTATCCAAGAATGAGAGGCCTGGAAGCCTCAGGGATCCTATGGTATGTTTTCGTGATTGAGGATGGGGATGTTGAGAAAGGATGGGGAACAACTATAGCCAGCCTCCGAAATACGGAAATTCTATTCTCGTCACGTGTATATTCATACCCCTTTCTGTTTGTGTAGGATACCGATATTTTTCCATCCGACTGGATGACCGTCCCGTTGAGCTTGGGGATGATAATGTCCAGTTTCGCAGGTATGTGTTTGTCGTGTGGATGAACCTTTCCGGCTAATTCTAATTACATTCATACTTTCTCTCCCGTACAGGTCATGCGGTTTTCCCTACTGTCTACAAGGACATGGCGGATCCAAAGCAGTTCAACAGTGTGGTCAACTACACCTACGCGATCACGTCCGTTGTGTACCTTCTAATGTCTGTATGTGTCATTTCTTGTTCGGGGTTTTTTTTTCTCGTGGTCGAAATACTTCGCGGTGATTTATTGGTAATGGTAATAATGACGGGATAACGCTAATATTCATTGACTAATCTACAATGCTTTCCACCATAGGCGTCCGGATACGCCATGTTTGGTACTACCACTTTGCAAGAGGTGTGTTTGGCATCTCGCATCATCGAAAAAACAATATACACCCAAATCACAATTCTCATACCTTTTCCCATCGGACTATCGCACCTCCGCATCACTGTACCAGATCACGCAAAACCTCGCCAACACCCCTGGTTTCGACCCCCTCCTGAACAAGCTCGTCGTCTGGCTCATCGCCGTCAACCCCATCGCCAAATATGCTCTCACACTCAACCCAATCAACCTTACCTGGGAGATTGACTTGCTCAGCTGGGACAACCTCGAGGACTGGTGCAACTGCGGCCGCGGAAGGCGCACTGCGGTACGCGTCTTGGGCAGGTGCGCCATCAGCGCGCTTGTCGTCACCATTGCGACTATATTCCCCGGCTTCGATAGGGTTATGGTGAGTTTGATCGCCGTTCAGGGTTTGGTAGTGGTTGGTCATTGTTGTAGAATTAAAACATGTCATGTCATTGTTCCCATACACAGTCCCTCCTTGGCGCATTCTACTCCTTCCTTTTCTCGGCCATCTTCCCGCTCGCTTGCCACCTACGCCTATTCGGCCACTCTATTCCTGCCACTCAGCGACTCTTCGAATGGACCTTGATCATTGTCTCGTGCATAATGGCGCTAGGTGGTACTGTGTGGAGCTTCCTCCCACATAGCATTGTGACGAATTGAGCAATACTTGTGGCCCATTGAGCCTTTTATAGAATGTGTCCAGATCATAGTGGAGTCGGAAACGAAACAAAATTGCGGTGGATCTATTCAAATCGCTTCGCCCTCTCTTGCCTGGAATTATACTACTTCGGGGACAATAGTTAGATAAACTCCCACCAAATTTGTCGGCCTTTTTCTTGGATATATAAAAATTTCCATCACTCTGTTGTGGTGATAACCCCAAGCGTGTACCTACTGAATAGTGATGTTGTAATTAAATATATTGGATTGGACGGAGTTTTCCTAAGCAGGAAATTTAAAAATAAAACCAAAAAGTAGAAGTATTAATGTTTAAAATAAAATTGGAATTTATACCAAAATAAGTATTGCAGTATCAACTAATAATTATTATTTTGAATAATTTACATTCTACATATCTCATTATATTTACATATAAATATATAAGTATATTATACAAAATATTTTCAAATATATCTATAAAAGAAATATATTACATTTAATAAATATTATCAATATCTATAATTAAAAATACTGTTCTATTTTAATATGAATATATTTAAATATTATTTATAAACATTATTTTAGTATATTAGTATTGTGAATAAGTGAGAAAGTGTGAAGAAGTGCACTGTTTATTATTCCAAATAGGTTGCAATGGAATTAGTGATATAGTCAAGAGAGGTATAGTTATATATATATAAGCTACATAAGTTACAAAATTTTAAAATATATAAAATAAGAATTTCAACACTCGCTTAATGAGATAATATATATATATATAAATGTAAGAATGTAATAAACTACAATAAACAAAGCAATAACTGCTAATTGACTATAAAAGAACTAAAATAATACTATCTATATACTTAAAATATAAGAAAATATAAGAAATATATAAGATGTAGATAGGTCTTATTGATAAAAAAAAACACAAATATAAAAAAAATAAAATAGACCAGTAAATAACTGTAATATTTGAAGGTTGCTTGGCTGGATATTAGTATATAGGTAGAAATACTTATTTCTTAATTATATTACTTGAATTTAGATTATTAAAGAGCTTTGGTGAGCAAATCAGTAATCATATGCTTTATGAGGATCTATTCTAAGTTTATTGTCTTGTTCTCAATATATTCTCTTATAAAATGATACTGTATATCAATATGCTTTATTCTAGAATAATATACTGAGTTCTTTGCCATAGTAATTATAGATTAGTTGTTCTGATAGATAAGTATAGGATACAATTCCTGAGAGAAACTAAGCTTCTTTAAAAGTTGGTATAGTCAAATGACTTCTTTTATTATAGTAGATAAAGTTTAATATTCAGTCTGAGTAAAAGATAATATTATAGAAAAATGCTTATATGTTTGCTATGAGATAGTAGTTTCTTATCAATATAAAAGAGATATTCAGTTATAGATTAACAATCATCTATGTCTCCAGCCCAATCAGTATTATATATATTAGATAGTTATATATCATTCTTGTTATTACTCCTGCTCAATCTGGCAAAGATGAGTTTATAATATATCATTTCTTTATTATATCTGAAAATTCTCTTAAAAGTACTCTAATATAAATTATTATAGTAAGAAGTATATATTGTGTCATTTTATTCATAATATATAATTATATCAGACTTTATTCTAAGTATTAGAAATATGAGAGAACTAACTACTTATTAATACAGAATATTGATATAGTTGTTATTTTTATTAGCCTTAAACTTTTTTAACTTTACAGATATATCTATAAAAGTATCAATAGGCTTGTATTCACTTATACTGAAATATTCAAGAATTATCTAGATATATATTACTTATAAAAGATATATAGTATATATATTTCTCTTATATATAATTGATATCTATAATAGGAAAAATACATTATATATATCTATCATCTTAAACTTCAGATATAGAGTTTTTTTTTT
>RBNI01007422.1:0-10329 GCA_003990745.1 Jimgerdemannia flammicorona | reverse complement strand
GATATTAAGGAAAACGTTCCATTTGACAAAATTTCCAAAATCGGCAAATCAAAGAATTTCCAAAATCGGCGATTCAGACGTTTTCCTTCATAACTCAGCAACGCATGATCGGATTTCAATGTTCTTGATATCATTAGATAGGCCTTATTAAGGGCTTTCAAATGACACCAATATCATCAAATTTGGATGATTATTCATCAAGTTATTGATGTAAACATTTAATTGTCTAATTTGGAAATCAAAACAATGGTTGATTCGAATCCGATTCGAATCCATCCGGATGGGATTCAATCCGAATCAATCCGAATCCAATCCGGATTAAATTGACTCGTTAGGAGCACTACTGGTAGCGCCAATTTGTAGGAAGTCAGAGAGACTTGTGCAATGACTTCAAATGGTTCAATGAACTTGCTGTTTAGCTTTGTAGATGGTCTGTGCTTGAGGTTGTCAACTTGGTATCCTCAGATGTCTAGTAGAACTTTTTCTCCAATATTGAAGGTTTCTTCTTAGTAGTATTGGTTAATATACTGTGACTATTGTTCTTGAGCTTACAATAAATTCTCGATGGCGATCTGGCTTAGATTGCATATTCGGAGAAGGAATTCTTCAATGGCTTTAACTGTGGAGGGTTCATCAGTAGTTCAGATAAGTGTCAGAGGAGTGTTTGGGTTCTGTCCAGTATTGGCAAAAAATGGGGTTATTCTGAGAGAGGCTTACTTACTGTTGTTATAGGCAAACTCAACTGTAGTAAGATGTTCATGCCAATTATCTTGTCTGTAGGAAATATAGTTCCTTAACATTTGTTCCAGAGTTTGGTTCATTCTTTCGATTTGGCCATTAGTTTCAGGGTGGAAGGCTATTGATAGTGTGAGTTTCATTCCAAGGTGCACATGGAGGGCTTTCCAAAAATAGCTAGTGAATTTCGAGTCTCAGTTACTAACAATGATCTTAGAAAGACCATGATAGCAGAAGATATTATCAAACAAGAGTATGGCTATGTCTGATGCTGTTGCAGTGGTAGTAGTTGGCACAAAGTGGGCTTATTTGCTGAGATAGTCCACAAAGACAACAATTGCATTTTTCCCATTCTTGGTTTGGGGTAGTTGTACAATAAAGTCCATAGAGATTTGTTTCCAATTAGCGGATGGTACTGGAATAGAGTGTAGCAACCCAGGTTTTACTAGTATTGAGGACTTATTGCATTGGCAGGCATCACAGGAAGTGATGTAGGTCTTGAGCTGATCTATCATATGGGGCCAATAGAAGTTTCAGGAAATAACTTCATAGTATTTATCAAATCCTAAATATTCAGCTGTAGGGGCATCATGACATTCGAATAGAATAGTTCTTTGGAGGTCTTAGTTGTTTGGGACATATAGTCTGTCTTTGTAATAGATAGCATTGTCCTTGAGTTAGTATTGATGATACTGTGTATACTTGTCAGCATCATCACTGTTCAGGATTTCTCGGAGTGCTTGAGCTTCTTTATCATCAGCACATACTGTGATAATTTATTCCATGATGGAGTTTGTAACCAAGGTGAGGGTTTGGATAACTTCTTCAATGGGTGATCTGAAGATTGCATCAGCAACAATGTTTTTCTTGCCAGAGCGATACTGGATTTCATAGTCAAAGTTGGTGAGGACTTTCATCCATCTGGCTTGCTTTCGAGAAAGGGTAGCCTGTGTCTTAATGTTGACCAATGACTTGTGGTCAGTCAATACAGTAAAGTGTGCTCCTTCTAGGTATAGTCGCCATTTGATCAGAGTATCTATAATGGCTAGTATTTCCTTCTCATGGATTATGTAGTTGATTTTGACATCATTGAACTTGCAGGAATGATAGGCCATAAGGTGTCCTTCTTGCATGAGCACAGCTCCAAGGGCTAGGTCAGAGGCATCAGTAGTAACTTTATATGATAGGGCAGAGTTTGCCACTTAAAGTACTGGGGTGGTTATCAAGGTATCTTTGAGTGCTTGAAAGGCTGTATCTTGTTCGAGTTCCCAATTTGCAAGATTGTTGAAGTCTTTCTCTTATTTCATGGTCCAGGGCTGTTCTTCTTTCTTGTTGTACTTGGTCATTTGGGTAAGAGCAGTGGTGATTTTGGCGAAGTTGGCAACAAATCATCTGTAATAGTTTGCTAATCCCAGGAATGACTGTAGGTCTTTCAGCTTCTTGGGTCTGGGCCAATCCTTGATTGTGGAGATTTTACTGGGATCCACTTTAATTCCATTTGAGGTGATAATGTATCCAAGGAATTGAATTTTCTTCAGGAGGAATTCACACTTGCTGAGTTTTGCAAAGAGTTAGTTTTCTCGGAGTTTCAGTAACATTAGTTCAAGGTGTTCGAGATATTCCTTCAGGGTTTTGCTAAAGACTAGGATGTCGTCAATGTAGATAATAATGAATTTGTCTAGGTATGGGTGTAGGATAGTATTCATCAGGGTCTAAAAGGTTGCAGGAGCATTAGTTAAGCCAAAGGGCATAACTAGGAATTTGAAATATCCATAGTGGGTTCGAAAGACTGTCTTGTAGATGTCTTCTTCTTTCATGGCAATTTGCTAGTAACTATTTCACAGATCAAAAGAGCTTATAAATTGTGGGTTGGTAAGCCTGTCGAATATTTCATCGATTCTGGTTAATGGGCAACAGTTCTTGATGGTCTGTTCGTTGAGGTTGCAGTAATCAATACACATTTGTAAGTCTCCTCCTTTCTTGACAACAAAGAGGACTGGTGTACCATAGGGTGATACACTGGGTTTGATGAATTCTTATTCTAAGAGTTTGTTGATTTCTTTCTTGAGTGCATCGATTTCTCTTGGAGACATATGGTAGATTGACTTGAAGGCTGGCTTGGCATCTGAGATGGTCTTGATGGTATAGTCTACTGCTCGTTTGGGAGGTAGGTCTTTCAGAAGCTTCTTTGGAAATATGTTTTGGAATTTCTGGAGTAGTGGTCTGACATGGCTGTCAACTTTGAAAAAATCTTTTTCAGAGTTCTCGGGTTCTCCTTTGGATGAGCGGATAGAGATGGCGAAGAGAGGGCATTTCTTGGCTAGTTTCTTGAGTTGTAACTTGTTGATATAAGTGATCTTTGGTCTAGGGTCACTAGAGTTGAGTGGGTCCTTTTCACCTTGCAGCTTGAAGTTGTGGTGTCCTTTCTTGATGGTCAGAGAATGGTTTACCCAATCAATCATGGGGTTCTCTTGTTTCAACCATGGGGTTCCAAGAATGATCTCATTGTCAGAAAGTGGTACAATCTAGAGGGTAACATGTACTTGGTAGTCACCAATTCGGAAAGGTAGATTGCAGACTTCCTTGCTAATGACATGTGAGGTTCCATTAGCTGTGGCAACTGTTTGTGTTTATTGTACTAGAGAGGTAAAGACCTTGAGTCTATTGGCTGTTTCTTTATTGATGAAGTTGCCTGAGGCACCACTGTCTATCATAATCTTGACAGGTGCTTGGTTGATAAAAGCTTGAAGTGTAAGCAGTTTGTCTGATCCAATAGTGGTGATTTCGGTTGTAGGAGCTTTCCTTCTGTTGGTTCTTCTTTGAGCCAGTTTGTTGACACAAGAGAAGCAATTATCAATCATTTGGGAAGAGTACATTCCAATACCATGGGGGCATTGGCCACTTGGTATATATCCATCTTCAATTTTCTTATAGAATTGTTCTTCTTTGTTTGTGATAGGTTGGGCTGGAGTCTTGTTTGATGAACTAAATCCTTTGGATCCTCAGATAGTAGGCAGTAGTTCAGAGACTTCCTTGACTATCAGGGTTGACTCAATTTTTTCAAATAGGATCTGGGCAATGCAGAATCTAATGGGAATCTTGAAGGGTGTCCAACTATGGTTTCGGATGAGGATAATAATTTTATCTGTGTAATCCTCATTGATGACTCCTCCTTCTACTGAGAGTTCTTTCAATGCTAGGCTGCTGTGACAGCATATTCTTCCAACATGTTCTTCAGAGATTTGGATGCTGATTTCTGTATAGACTTGCTTGACTTCTCGGTTTGAAACTATAGCTTCTTCAGCTGTATACAGATCATATCCAGCTGCTTTTTGACTTCCTTTAGTTGGGGCCTTAGCAGTTTGTCTTAACTTGACAAAGTCTAGTGTTCTGGTAGTCAGGTTGTTGAGGTGGTACAGAGTAGTAACAGTTGCTCATATTGTTGTTTGGGGTTTTTGGTTGAGGCAGGCACTGGCCATGTGTCCTGTCTTTTGGCAATAGAAGTATGCTCCACTTCTTCGAAGTTCATTTCTTTCTCCTTCAGTGAGTTTCTTGAAGGTACTCGGCTAGGTGGGTTTATGATTTTTGGGTGTCCATGAAGTGGATGTTGAGGGAGCTCAGGATGCTTCATACTTGGGTTCTTCTTTCTTATTCTAAGTCTTTTCCTTATTGTTAAATTGTCTTCAGAGCAGAATTGGTCCAGCTGTTAGGATTCACTTGACCATGGTCTTAATTCTTGCCAGACACCATTATTGGTGATCACAACTAACTGGGTGACCTTGTTCTCGGATTTTTCTAGTAAGCCATTTAGGCAGTGCATCGAATAAATGGTCTGCTCTTGTACCATTTCATACTTCATTATTGGCAATATATCCTAGGCCAATAGTGTTTAGAAGTGACTCAAGCTTTGTACAAAAGGTTTCAAATTCTTCTTTGCCATGTACATCAAATTTGAGATTGCAGAGTTTTACTCGAGATTCGGCAATTATAGTTTTACTGCGGTATTGAGCAATCATGAGTTGTTTGAGTCTAGGGGCTGCAGGATAGGCTCTAAATCCTAGGGCATTGTTTACTACATTCTGAGCAACTACTGTAGGTCGGGTGTCCCATATGAGGGGTTTTTCAGGAAGGGTTCACCACCATTCTTCAGCAAATCCTCAGAAGAATGTAACAACTTGGCAGACATAGGCTGTAGTGATAGCAAAGAGTTGTTCCAGAGTGTGGTCTTGATTGTTTGTCAGAAGGTGGTTGGCAACTTGCTCATTGGTCCATTGGTTGGCTTCAAAGTTGGTATCAACTACACTAATAAAGCTTTGGACTTCTTGTACAGTACCATTGAAGGTAGGTAGGCTCAGATTTTTGATAGGTCAGGTCTGTTCAGCTAAGGTAGTAATGGTTGCTACTATTATGGCTACCTGGGCTGTGAGGTCTAGAATCTGTTGGTTTGCCATGTTGTATACTAGAGGTGGTTGGACTGCTGGTAGTGGTGTTACTGGTACTACTTGAGGTACTGGTGCAGAGTGTGAGAGAGTTCTTTGGATCTGTATAAGTTACTGGAGTAATAGTTGTGGGTCTGGAGTAAGGGCTCAATAGATAGCTGTCTGTTGCTGTATAGGTATATTCTGTCCTGATGGAGGTATGTCTCCTTTGGTAGTATATCTGGGATTGAATTCACTGAGATACTCCTCCTCCTCTTCAGTTTGGTCCCCATATAATTGGGTTTGCTCAGTGTCAAAGTAGATAGAATCAGTGGTATATCTGATTTCAGATGGGCTTAATTCAAAGTCAAGTTCTGGTTCAGTGTTGGTTTCAGATTCAGGTAGAGCAGTAGCAGGGCCTGCTTCTGATTCAGAGTCAGATAGTTGATGAAGAGTTTCTCTTACTTCTTCCTTAAGAATATGGCAGGTCTTACTGTTCTGGAATCGGTAGTATAACATGGTCTTGGTCCTGATATGGTGAAAGTTGGTAGAGTTAAGCCACTTGGCTACAGAGGCTTAGGCTTCATGAGGAACTAAGGCTAAAAAGACTGCTGCTGGTTGTCCTAGATCGCTCGGATTTGTGGAGCTGATAAAACTCTTATTGAGAAGAGTAAAGAAGGCTTCTATAAGACCTTCTTTGTCTTGACTTACTGGGTATAGTGCAAGGAGTTCGGTGAATAGATGTTTGCCTATTTGCTGATTTAATTGGAGTACTTCTTTCTTTGAATGAAGTTTGTCCCACTTGTTGCAGGTGTGGAGGTCAAATTGTTCTTGTATGTCAGGTTCAATTCGCTCCAGATTATCAGATGGTTTAGAATAAATTCCAGTTCAGAGGTTGGGCTTTATACCAACTTGTAGGAATTCATAGAGGGGTTTGTAGTGGGGTGAGGAAGTGTAAGAGGGTTGCTTTTTAGGGTAACCATTACGTAGTTCTGGAAGAGTTTTCTGGAAGTTCTGGATATTCTGGAAGACCGTTTTCTTATAGTCAAGATCAATTTCATATGGAGTACATCCTCTATGCTTATTGATTTCAAGATCAGGTTGATGTCTCAACCAAAGTCCTTTTTTGGACTAGTTCTGAATGTTTAGAATTTTTCCATATTTCAGGAAGTTCAAGAAACTAAGACCAGCTTAGTTGAATTGGCATATCGCTGCAGACAATACCCAATTAGGAAATTTCGTGATGGGATTAGGAGTAGGACCTAATGGGGAGTAGATTTACTTAAGAGTAGTTTGTGGGTTATTAAATAAGTTTATTTGCTATTCATGATATTGCTATACTAGGAGTATTTATGTAAAGGGATATTGTGGGGAAGTATTCAAGAATGTTCTTGTGTATTTGAGTCTGAGATTCTGAGGTCTGGGGGAGGGAGTATTTATACTAGTGAGGGGCTATCTGGACTATACTAGATATAGATATAGCACTAAGTATCTTACTGAGTCAGAATGTAGTCATGTAGTACAAGTGTGATCTGACATGTCAAGAGATTGTCTGACTGCTGAGTCAGTTCACAGTCACATCGTATAAGGCTAATATAACTATACTATGACTGCTAAGCTATTTATAGGTTTAGGCACTGTCTGGATAGTCTTCGATGACATCACTATCGATGACATCATCTCTGATGAAGTAGTCATCTAGGAAGAGAGATTCGCAGATTACTTCTCCTTGTTGGCTGAGGTAATAATATATTGGAACTTCATCTCCATCCCACAGGATAGCATTGTCTGTTTTGTATGCTAGATAAGGTATTGGGGGGCAAAGAAGTGGTGCATCATCTTCGTTTTCATCGGATTCGCTATCTGCATATCTTCTGTAGGTTACAGCACTATGAGTTGCGGGATTGTAGTATGCTGGTGGCTGTGGTTCATATCACTCATACTTGAGTGGTGGAGTGGTTGGTTTGATCTCAAGGGTTGTCTGAAGGTACAGATTGTGTTCTCCAGTTTTTTCGTTGTAGTTGAAGTAATTGGGAGTAAACGCGGGTTGGTATTCATACCAGTGGTCATTGTCCCAATAAGTCTCGTAGGTAGTTATGAACTGTTGTAAGTTCATTGGCAAGGTTGGTGGTATGATCAGAGTTGGTAGAGATCCTTGGCTTGAGGTTATGTCAGCATTAGAGGGATCATTGTCTTCTGCTTCATTCTTGTCGAAGTGGATTATATTGTAGATGTCCTTCATGGTATATCCAACTTGAGGCATTTGCAGGATATGGTCATCAGGGTACAGGAAGGTTCTATCTGTGGTTTCAACATACTCGAGATACTTGTGGTTGAGTTCTTATATCATGTCATTGATTTGGCCATAGGACAGGGTAGCAACCATTTCACTGGTAGTAACTCGGAGACAGGGAATAAAGGTGCTGTACTCATAGAAGAGTTCTTGGTGTTTGCGGGTGATGAGCTTCTGGTGTTGAGATATCTGGATAATGTCTGTATCATGGTGGTGTTTGACCATGTCTTCCAGGAGGCGGCTGATCTGGTAGTAGCTTGAGATTTGTCCAATCTGATGGGCCTTGTTAAGTATGTTCAGGGCATTCCATCGGGCTTCCACGAAGTAGAGGGGTGCTAGGCTATGGATATTCATGAGGGACAGAGGGGGTGTGGCTCAGTTGACAATGGCATTCCAAATGTTAGTGCGGATGCGGTTGTAGATCTCGGTGGTCATGTTTGTATATTTGGAAGTTGTGGTGTTATTTGTTTTGGTTCTGCTTCGACGCATCTCAGGGCTCAGTATATATGCATTTGTTCTTGATTGGTAAGATTCTGTTTATATGAATCTTGTATTCCGTGACTTCGTATTGACTCAGCTTTGTGTACTGTAACTTCTGTTTGACTCAGCTTCATGATCATACAGGTGATTTCCAGATTTGTTCAGAGGTCGCATACAATTTCAGTGGCTTGTTAAGAGGGTGACATGTGATTTCTGTGGCTTAGAGGTTGTATGCTTACAACTCTCCCCTTCTTAGCTTTCAATGTCCTCATCAGGGCCTTCTAATTTTGTTCTAGTGTTGTTACACTATTTGGGAGATCAAAAGTCCGGTAAAGTCATTTTTTTCAGAAAGTGGCATACTCGTAGTATAGTTGCCTAACGCATTGGATTCATATGTTAAAGGGTTGTGTGTTTAATGCCGTATGCCAGAAGTGATTCTGATATCATTCACTGCTGGAGAATTTCCTCTAAGGAATCTTCTTAAATATCTACACCTCATTTCCCACCAGTGGTATAGGGAGAATAGGCTGGCTTTCAGTTTTGCTATTTTTCTAGAGGATTGGTATTCTTGACTTGCTGAGTTCTTGATTTTTTGTTCGTGATAATTATAGTGTTCAGAAGAGTATATATGCTATGTACTGATAAGTGTTGGGGTATTCAGATTTCATTTGTTCAAGGAATTGTATTCCTGAACTAAGTCAGTAGCATTCTGGAGATTGGTCTTGGGTTCCCATGTTGCATCATGGATTGAATAACCTTTCCATTTAATGAGATACTCAGGGTGGTTCTTGTGGCCACATCTGTTGAGGATTTGTTCAACTTCGTATTCCTCTTGGTCATTAATAATGATAGGTGCAGGTGGTTTTGTAGTTTGGTTTGGGAATAGTTCATCATCATTGTCATTATATTGCTTGAGACGTTGGACATTGAAGACTGGGTGAATCTTAATAGTATCCGGTAGCACCAATTTGTAGGAGGTCAGAGAGACTTGTGAAATGACTTCAAATGGTCCAATGAACTTGCTGTTCAGCTTTGTAGATGGTCTGTGCTTGAGGTTGTCAACTCAATATCCTCAGATGTCTAATAGAACTTTTTCTCCAATATTGAAGGTTTCTTCTCGGTGATGTTGGTTAACATACTGTGACTGTTGTTCTTGAGCTCACAATAAATTCTCAATTACGATCTGGCTTAGATTATATATTCAGAGTAAGAATTCTTCAACAGCTTCGACTGTAGAGGGTTCTTCAGTGGTTCGGATGAGTGTCAGAGGAGTGTTTGAGTTTTGTCCAGTGTTGGTGAAGAATGGGGTCATTCCAAGAGAGGCTTGCTTGCTATTGTTATAGGCAAACTCGACTGCAGTGAGGTGTTCATGCCAATCATCTTGTCTGTAGAAAACATAGTTTCTTAGCATTTGTTCCAGAGTTCAGTTCATTCTTTCAGTTTAGCCATCAGTTTCAGGGTAAAAGGCTGTAGATAGTACAAGTTTCATTTCAAGGTGCATATGGAGGGCTTTCCAAAAATGGCTGGTGAATTTCGGGTCTCAGTCACTAACAATGATCTTAGGAAGACTATGATAGCAGAAGATATTGTCAAACAAGAGTGTGGCTATGTCTGGTGCTATTGCAGTGGTGGTGGTTGATATAAAGTGAGCTTATTTGCTGAGATAGTCCACAAAGACAACAATTGTATCTTTTCTGTTCTTGGTTTGGGGTAGTTATACAATGAAGTTCATAGAGACTTGCTCCCAATTAGCAGATGGTACTGGGATAGGGTGGAGTAGACCAGATTTTACTAGTGTTGAGGACTTGTTGTGTTGGCAGGCATTACAGGAAGTAATATAGGTTTTGAGCTGATCTGTCATGCGGGGCCAATAGAAGTTTCAGGAGATAACTTCATAGTATTTATCAAATCCTAAATGTCCAGCTGTAGGGGCATCATAACATTCGAATAGGATAGTCCTTCAGAGGTCTCGGTTATTTGGAACATACAATCTGTCCTTATAGTAGATAGCATTATCCTTGAGTTGGTATTGATTGTACCAGGTATACTTGTTAGTATCGTCACTGTTCAGGATTTCTCAGAGTACTTGAGCTTCCTTATCATCAACACATGCTGTGATAATTTGTTCCATGATGGAGTTTGTAACCAGGGTGAGAGTTTGAATAACTTCTTCAATAGGTGGTCTGGAGATTGCATCAGCAACAATGTTTTCCTTGCCAGGGTGGTACTGGATTTCATAGTCAAAGTTGGTGAGGACTTTCATCCATCTGGCTTGTTTTCGAGAAAGGGTAGCCTGGGTCTTGATGTTGACTAATGACTTGTGGTCAGTCAATACAGTGAAGTGTGCTCCTTCTAGGTATGGTCACCATTTGATCAGAGTGTCTATGATGGCTAACATTTCCT
>RBNI01007421.1:0-10332 GCA_003990745.1 Jimgerdemannia flammicorona | reverse complement strand
CAATAGGCATCCGCGTCAAACAGATTCCACTTAAAGGCGCAACTATTCAATCTTCGAATTAAGTCCAAGGAGAGCATCCGGGACTATGCCAATCGAGTCAATGAGCTGGCGAATCAAGTGAATTCCCTTACATCTACGCTGGTGGACACCATCAAGGATGAAGACAAAGTCCTGGCTCTTATACGAGGCCTTCCCGAAGCGTACAACATGGTTGTCGCTGCTATGAGGGAATCCGGCAGATTATTAGATTATAAGCATGTCATCACAAGCCTTTTAAACGAGGAAACAAGGCTAGGCAGCAGCAATGCTAATGAGGAATATGACGAGAAAGCATTCTACGGTGGAGCACGTGGACGAGACAAAGGCAAGCCGAACAAAGGTCGAGGCCAGCAACGTGAGAAATTCGACGGTAAATACTTTTACTGTAATAAGCATGGACATCATGAGCAGGACTGCAACCGCAAGAAGAAGGAAAAGGGTGGCCAACAGTAAGGACAATGGCAGGCAAACACGGTGGACGCCAACAATGAAAACAGTGATGGCGGAGGTCTATTCTTTGCAGAAGCGGCGACCTATCCATATGTAGAAACCATTGAAATAGGAGGAAATTCCAAACCAACCGCCAGTTGCAGATGCAATTCCACCAGTTCAACATCTACAAATCCTGGTCAACAAAACACTTTTCAGACAGCGAAAAATGGTGACGTCAACGTCGGCGCCAGCACAAATGTAAGCTATATGCCGAACAGCACTTATGCATGCAGCGAAGAGGTCTGGCTCATGGATTCAGGTGCAACACAGCATATGACGGCTCACCGGGAGTGGTTCTCTATGTACGAGAAGTTCGAGCATCCCATACCTATCAAGCTAGGTGACAATAATGTCATTTACGCTCAAGGGAAAGGCAACGTAGGCATACATCTACATGGAAACATTGATGAACCTTCAGGCACCTTCGTGGACGTACTATACGTTCCAGATATAGGCAAGAACCTCTTCTTGATAGGCCGGATGATGGCTCGTGGGGATAGAGGAGTAAATATACGCCCGAATGGTGTAACGGTAATCAATCTGAAGAACAATAATGAGTTAATGTACACATCGAAAAAGGGGAATCTATACGCAATCAATGGCATGCCGAGTGGTGCTATATCCACATATTCTGCAACTACGACAGGAGAGGATTTCTGGCGTATAATGCATGAACGCTTAGGACATATCGGTAAAACGAGTCTCGAACAGATGGTAAGGAGCAAGTCCGTGTACGGTTTACCGGACTATACGCTACCGGATTTCTTTTGCGATGGATGTATGGCAAACAAGGCTTCCTGGCAACCTTTTCAGGAATGAATGAAGTGAGTGGCCGGCATTCTCAATTTGATTCATACGGATATTTGTGGTCCTATGCGAACAGCATCACACTCCGGGAAGAAGTATTTTATTACATTCATTAATGATTATATACGCAAAGTCCACGTATATCTCATTGTGGGGAAAAATGAGGCATTCAACAAATTCCAGGAATTCAAGGCAGCCATGGAGAATGAGATGGGACGTAGAATACGAACCCTACACTCAGATAATGGCAAAGAATACATCAACAAAGGTTTCAGACACTTCTTGAAGAAGAACAGTATACAGCACTCTATGACAGCCCTTTATACACCTCAGCAAAACGGCGTGGTGGAATGATTCAATCGAATGGTAGTGGAAATGGCTAGAACGATGATGAATATGGCCGGCTTACCGAAGTCCTTTTGGGCAGAAGCGGTGAATATGGTGGCATATATTCGAAATCATTGTTTCTCTCGAGCTCTAAGCAAGGATCCTGGCAAGCAATCCAGGAACGATAGCAATCTTACCCCTGAGGAATTATGGAGTGGATCCAAGCCTGACATTTCACACTTACGCATATTCAGAAGCGAGGCATATGTTCTGGACAAAGGTGGCAACCGAGGCAAGTTCGAACCTAAGGCAGATAAGTATATATTCCTTGGATATGATGGAGTGGGATACAGACTTTGGAACCCGCAGAAATGACGTATGATCATTTCACACGACATACAGTTCAAAGAGACTAAGCAGGAAATCTACGTGGAAATTCCTATCTCAAATCTGACGGTGAATTCGATGGTACAGCCAGCGATATCTACGCCAACTGCAAAGGCTAGCGGAACAACATCTACACCCGGAATGTCACCGAAGACTATGCCAAAGACATCCTTGGGACCAACGCCAGCAAAAATACAACCCATTCAAATGGAAATGAAGTTGCAAGAACCAAGGATAATGGAAATTATGGATGAGGATGACGAAGAGGATACCTTTCTGAAGGGTAAGAAGAAGCGCAAATCTGGGATGGATAACAAAATCCAAGCTGATCTGGGAAATTACTGGAACCCACCCAAGTCATCTCATTGCAAACAACATCACGTGAACTATACCTGTGAATGCACTTACATAGCAACGACTGGTGAGCCAGCACACTACGACGAAGCCATTCACTCAAATGATAAGAAGGAGCTGGGATACGAGCAACGGCACTCTACGCTACTCCAGCAAGATAACCAATCAACGATTGCTTTGGCAAAGAATCCTATACATCATGCCAGAATGAAACACATTGACATACAGTATCATTTCATACGTGAATGCGTGGAAAACAGCACTATACACCTTGAATACACCCCAACAGAATATATGACAGCGGATTCATTGACTAAAGCCCTTCCAAAGGCAAAGTTTGACTTATGCGTGCAAGGAATGGGTATTACAGCACTCTACGCTGGTAATTAAGGACAATTCGGGATGAGATAGGATAATAGAATGACAGCAAGCTTCTTTAACATTGATCGCTATATTGCAGATTTCTACCAACATTGCTCATCTACGAATGTTCACATCTCTACTTTTCAACCTATTTTTCGAGCTTTAAGCAGGCAATTTGAATGTTTTTCAGTTTCTAGATAGCGGTCTGAACACTACAGCGAGATTTGCAGTGGTTATAGCTTAGTATTGCAGTTTGGGTATTTGCATATCTCGTTGAGCGGGAGTATTGAAATATGTAGGTTACAACTCGATATATGGTGGCGCAGCCTTCCTTGACTACGTCATCATGTAAACGTCACTAATTGCAACGCGTAAAAGCATGTAAGAATTAGCAATAAACAGTTCGCTGCTCTCTCCAAAAATCCACATTCCACAACACAAACTTTAAAGTTTTTACAAATATTAAACTATTTACAGATGTTAAACTCTTTGACGATTGTCAAATATTTAACATATGTCAAGGATTTAACACTTGTGAAAGAAATGACTCATAGGAAACATAGTCATAACTTAGCCATCTTATAGCTAGCAAAACTTGTATAAATAACCCAGTATCTTAGAGTGAATAAAGCCTCAGATTGAAATAGTTCAAAGCAAAGAGATAGCAAAGGAACTAGTAAGCCTGCGGGCAGATATACTTTGAACTCATTCACCCCTGTAACCCCAAAGACTCTGTGAGAGTCAGAACAGTCAAGTTTTCAAGATACAGAAATCCGACATACTTTCAAGAGTAAGTGTCCACTATGTTACAACTTGGTACCCATTGGCTAGTGATTTAAGATGAATCTCTCACTTTCAAGCTGAACAATGAACAACTGCCACTACCCAAACAACTATATAAACTGAGCTCTAATACTCAGACAAGATGGATATAAGACCACCAGTATTCCATGGATATATCTCAGATGAATCAATCATCACCTTCATTGATGATTTCAAGCAGTACACTACTGTAAGGACCCTGACAGTAGCACAGCAAGTAGCCCTTATGCCCTTTAGCCTATGAGGCCCAGCAAGAGCAGCATTCACAGCTGCAAACTATGTGGGAAATGATGCCAATGCTACACTGATAGCACAGAAGACCTGGCTTTGAACTACCTACTATGCAGATGAGATCAAGCAAGCTCTAAAGGATCAGCTCAACACAATATACCAAGGAATGAGTGAAGATCCAAACACATTCTACATAAGAATCTGATACTAGATAATTCTCCCAGATTATGCTGATGCTATCCAAGACCAAGTAGCTGAAGCAACCTTTATGAAAGGAGTGCACCCAGAGATAGCCATGGCCATCTGCTCATCACAAGTAATTCTGGATCTGCCACAGAAGGTCACCTATGCTCAGCGATACTGGATAGCCAGACACCCACAAGACCATACAATAGAGCGGGTCACAGGAGTCAGAATTGAAGCACCCAAGACAACCAGTGTGATCCCTACCATAATGATCAATTGAAACACACCTCAGCCAAAAGCTACAGAGCTGCAAAAGAACAGTGACCCTTTGGAGGAACTTACCAAGAGGTTTGTGGAAATGACTGCCCACCTGGGAGACATGGTAAAGGAGATCAGAGGAAGAGACCACTACCCTGTTCAGAAGTTTGCTGCTACCTCAGACAAGAAGAAAGGTACCTGCTCCACCTGTAGAGAAGAAGGCCACTACTCCTATGAATGTATGAGTGAAACCAAGCACAAGGCCCAACCAAGTAATGTTACTAGAAACAAGAAGCAGGCCAACACAATTACCTTCCAAGAAATTGGAGATTCTGATTAAGAAGAATAGGAGGCCTATCCTGCCCAGACCACTAAGAAGGATGTTCACAAGGAACCCTACAAGAGACCACCAGGAAGAACCAAGAAGAACCCAGTGAAAAAGCAGATGGAAACTGCCACAGAAAGCCAAGTTGAAGAGATGGACCAAGATATGGAGCTGGAGCAAGCAGTTCAAGATATTATCTAAGGAACCACTCTAGCCAGCAAAGGAGAAAAGGAAAATAAACTTTGCAAGTCCAAGACCTTCAAGTATGATATCTTCAAGGACCTTAGCCAACAAAAGGTCAATGCAACTTTTGGTCAGCTCACAGCAATTCTAACATTCAGACAGCAAATGAGGTTCAGACTTGCCGAAACAACCAAGGAGCAAGGATGGAAGATAACTGAGGCCAATAATGTTCAAGAGGACTCAGGAGAAGAAAGTGAAGACAATTGCAAAACCTCTGCCTATGTAACATGCCAAATCAAAGATAGAATCTTTGAAGCCATCATTGATACCAGAGCAGGAGGATGTCTTTTCAGCAAGAAGGCAGCAGACTGCCTAGGTTGGGAGATTGAAGAAGCAATCAAGTTAGTGTTCATCACAGCAGATGGCACAAGAGCCACCCCTCTGGGAAAGATCCGAGATGTCCCCATCAAGATTGGAGGAGCAACCATCCCAGTAGATATAATTATAACTAATACTACCAATTATGACATCCTCATTGGCAATCAATGGCTTCACAAAGCCAGGGCAGTAATCAATCTTAATGCTCAGAAGATGCAAATCACCTATCAGGGACAGAAGATATGAATTCCCATCAATGTCAACAAAGAAGTCTTGCCTGACATGGAGGAAGAAGGGAGTGAGCAAGAGGAACCTTATATGGTAACTACTCTAAAGAAGAATGTAGGATGGATGAGTGAAGAAGAATGGTGCAAAAGGATTGCAGAAAGCTATGTACCACAAGGATTCTGTCCTCACAGGATCAAGATATACTGTATGGAGCATGTCAATAATTGCTACCAGTACACTATCGGAATCAAGAAGATTCACCAGGAAAGAAGACAGAAAGCTCTTGAAAAACAGATCAGAGAAAAGAAGGAGGAGGAAGATGATGAACCACCAGCCCTACTGGAGGATAGTAATGATGAAGAAATCAATGTCAAGATTCGAAGAACCCACCCTGATGCAGTCTTGCCAGAATACAAGTCGGAAAATACAGTTGGAATGGACATCACCACAGTAGAAGAAGCTGTACTGGAACCCCAGACAACCACCCTACTTGCAACTGGACTGGAGATGACTATCCCAAAGAACCATATCAGGATCCTCAAGACAAGAAGCAGCCTGGCCAGAAGCAAAATTACTATTGAAGGAGAAGTCATCGATTCAGACTATATTGGAGAAATTCTGCTCATTGCTAGGAATCACAATCCTACAATTCCATTCCCAGTCAAGAAGAAGGACCAATTGGCACAGCTGCTGATCTTTCCAATCCTACAACCAAGGATCATAGAAGTCAAGAATTTGGAGGAAATAAAGAGGAAAGAAAGGATTTGAATCCACAGGAAGAGGAGTATTTGCCAGCACCAAGATCACCAAACTGGAGCATAAGAAGGAGGAAACCACAAACAAGTACAGCTATACCATTGGAAATGAATTTCCACTCAAGAAGGAACTCAAGAAAATACTCAATGAATTCAAGAATATCCTTACCATGGATTTCAAGAATATCAAAGGAAAGACTCCACACTACTATCATGAGGTAGATACTGGAGACACCAAACCAATTTACCAGAAGGCAAGACCTGTCCCACCAGCCTACCAAGAATGGCTCAGAGAAGAAATCAAGCAGATGGAAGAAGCTAGTATTATCAAAGAAGCCAGCAGCCCCTGGTCTTCACCAGTTGTACTAGTTCCAAAAAAAGGAAGCAAGCTTGGAGAATTTGCCCCAAGACTCTGTGTTGACTACAGAAAGCTCAATGCTGTTACTAAGAAGGATCGCCAACCACTGCCCCTCATCAGTGACATCTTTATAATACTAGGAGATGAAGCATAGTACTACAGTACCTTGGACATATACTCAGGATTCCACCAAATCTGACTCACAGAAATGGCAAGTAAAAAGTCAGCCTTTATCACCCCTGATGGAACCTACATCTACCTGTGAATGCCATTTAGGATGTGCAATGTACCAGCAAGCTTCCAGTGAATAATGAACAAAATCTTCCACTATGATATAGGCAGATAGATGATGGTTTATGTTGATGATATAATCATCTACAGCAAGACACTGGAGGAACATCTGCAGTACTTACAGCAGATAATGGAGAGACTAAGATAACATGGCCTTTACATCAAACCCAAGAAGTACAAGTTTGCAGAAACGGAGATCTCCTATCTTGGCCATATTATCAATCAAGATGGAACACATATGGACCCCCTCAAGATACAAGCAGTAGCAGTATACCTAAGGCCCACTACTGTCACAGAAGCCCAAGCCTTCATGGGACTTGCCTCCTACTATCACAGATTTATTAGAGGATTCTCCAATATCGCAGGTCCAATCTATGAACTCAATAAGAAGGACACCAAGTTCCAGTGGACTGGTAGACAACAAAAAGCATTTGATGAACTCAAGGTCAGACTGACCCAGACACCCATCCTCAGATGACCCAATTGAACTCAAGAATTCATCCTGCAGACAGATGCAAGTGTACAGAGACTAGGAGCAGTCCTAGCTCAAAGTAATCTACAAAAAAGAGTATGTCATTGCATATCTTAGCCATGGAACCCAAGGAGCTGAAAAAGAATATGAATCCTACAAGTTGAAATTCCTTGCAGTCATCTGGGCTGTGGAAAAGTTCCACTACTACCTGGCCAGAAGACACTTCACCATTAAGATGGACTACTCAGCTCTCACCTGGCTACTGACAACTGGACAACCTAAAGGAATCTATGCCAGATAGATAATGAAGCTACAAGCCTATGATGTAACTATTGTATACTGCTCTGGAAGAACAAATTCCAATGCAGATACTCTCTCACAGACACCCCAAAATACCTCCAACCAACAAATCAATTATAAATAAAGAGCTCTACTATGGAATCATCACATACCTGGGACAGCAAAAGATGCCCCAACATCTGGAAGAATGGACACAAATGATTATCAACAGAACATGGAAACAATTCAAAACTGATAGAGAAACACTGAAGAAAGGAAAACTACTAGTCATACCAGAATACAAGAAGGAGCAAGCAATGAAATCAGTATATGAACTCAGCCATCTAGGAGAAACAAATATATATAACAAGGCAAGAAGAATGATATGGTGGCCAGGAATGAAAGAAGATATCAGAAAATTTGTCAAAATCTGTGACAAATGCCAGAAACAGAAGCAAGACCAACAAAACCAAGCCCCAGGATCAGTATACATAGAATCAGTACCATTTACCCATATAGCAATGGATGTAATTGGCCCTCTACCTTTGACCTTGACTGGCAACCAATATATCATTGTCATTGTAGACCTTTTTACAAAATGGATAGAAGCAGGACTCCTCAAGGAAGCCAATGTACAGTCAATTGCCAATTTCTTCTACAAAGAAATCATCTACTGGTTCAAGACCCCAATACAAGTAACTACAGATAGAGGAACAGAATTTGTGAACCAGTTCTTTGAGGTTCTCTACAAGAAGTACAAGATCCAGCACATTTGGACCACAGCCTATCACCCTCAAGAAAACGGACAAGCAGAAAGGACCAACAAGACCCTCAAGAATGTTATCGCTAAGATCTGTGATAACTATGAAAACTGGGATCACTATCTGCCAATAGCATTATCTGCTCTCCAGGATATCAGATCATAAAGTACTCACTTTACCCCTTGAGAAATACTGTTCAGAGAAGAAAGTTCTCAAGAAACCCTATTGTCCAATGGAGATGCTGTATGGAAACATGTGGATCGAAAAATACAGAGACTACACCAAATCAGGAAGAAGGCCGAAGATTACATAACCAAGGCACAGGCACTATAACAGAAGAATGCAGAAAAGACCCACAAACTCTTGGAGATTATCAAGATAGGAGACAAAGTCCTAGTGTATTGGAATATAGTAGAAGCTTTATGATCACAAAAACTGGAGCCCAAGTGGGAAGGACCTTACCTTGTGTAAGATATAAAAGGGACCACCTTTTGGCTACAAAAAATCTCAGGCACAATCTTCCCTACTACCATTTACCAAAACTGACTCAAGAGATATCATAGCTAACCAGAGGAGTATTGCCTCAGCTCTCAAGATCACTAATGCTGTACAGTGAGCCATAGAGAGACAATGGTGCACCACCAAACCACCTGCCATAGAGGAATCCTTTGACAGTATCCAGAGCTTTGTCCAGACACATCTGTCATGAATTTCACACTTCAAGGCCTATCAGAACCGAACCAAGTTTTAGAAATACTTCAAACTGGGACAACTACTGAATTCACAGCCAGAGATGAGAAAAGAAGACTGGATTAGAGAGTGCCAGCTTTCCCATACTCAGATCATGATTGTCAAATGAATCAACAAGTTGTTCAAGGATGATGAGCCAGCCTTAGCCCACTTTCAAGGAGTAGTCCCAGGAGATTTCTGACATATCAAAAGACATCATTGGGAGAACATAATGATACAAATTGCATAGTACAAAGAGATACAAATCCGGCCCCCCATCTTTCTCCACTACAATTCACATTACACACACTTTTACAACACACTTTCAAGTCGTTTATTGGAGAAAGATACTAAGAAAATGTCAAGCAGCAAGCAAGCTGAGGTGTGTACCAGGTCGGGTGGACCTGGGGCTTTCGACTGGCAGTATGTTGGGAGGAGGCATGGGCTGGGGATGGGGTCTTTCGGTGGCTCGAGTGGACAGGGCAGCTCGGGTAGTGGTGGTGGCACTGGTGGGGGGGCTGGAGGGCAGCAGAGGCGGAGCTTCGCGGATACGCTGAGGACTGGGGGCTGGCCGATGGGAGCCCGCAGGGATCAGGATGGAGGAAAGGGGAAACAGAAGGCTGAGGTTGCTGGGGGAGCTGGGCCTTCGCTGGTGGGAGGTGGGGGAAGTGGAGGGGCTGCTGGGGGTAGTGGCGGGACTGCTGATGGTGGCATGACGGCGAATCTGGATAAAAAAAGAGATGTGATGGCTGATGGCCAGGGGGGTCAGGGGTTCCCGATGCAGAAGGGGGACCTGGCGGATAGTGTGACGGGGCTGGCGGTGGCCCCATTACTCAAGAAATCAATCTTGGAGTTCGCGGTGACCTTGTGCTTCTGGGGCTTGGCGGTGACGGCAAGGATGGTTCTGGGGCTTGTCTCGAAGCAGGTGGCTGGGGCGGCTTCGGTGAAGTTCTTGAAGGGGCTGGAGGGGGTCGAGGTGGGCTTTGAGGAGGCGGGTCCATTGGATGAGGCACTGAAGACTGGTGTTGTGGTTGGAGAGGTGGTGGTCCCCATAGTGTCGTGCTTGCGTTGGGACCCCAGGGTAGTGCAGCTTCGGGTGAAGGGGGTGCCCATGGTGACTAAGGAGGAGACGAGGAAGAGGGTAGAGGAGGTGATGTTGGAGTATGGTGACATTGTAGACGTCGGCTTTCAAGTATGGGAGGGGACTGAGATCAGGACGGGAGATGTGGATGTCAGGATTCGGCTGGCAGGCAAGGAGGCCACGGGGAAGGGGAGTGACTGGCCCTCGGTGCTGATGTGGGGGGCCT
>RBNI01007420.1:0-10333 GCA_003990745.1 Jimgerdemannia flammicorona | reverse complement strand
AGGGGGGGAGAGAGAAGGAAGTGGCGGGTCACGGACATTAGCTAGAGTTTGGGAAATTTTTCGTGCATCTTGAATCCCAGATGACCCAATGTCAACATCAACACCCTCTCATCAGGCAGTGACCCTCGCCAACCGAGTCTCCATGCCCTTATTGGGCCTGGGTACTTATCGTCTAAGAGCAGACGACGTCCAGCCCGTGGTCAGGGCCGCTGTCCAAGCCGGCTACAGGCTCATTGACTCTGCTGCAGTTTATCGGAACGAAGCCCACATAGGAAAAGTCATACACGAACTTCTCTCCGACGACTCCTTGGGCCTGAGGCGAGAGGATCTGTTCATCACGAGCAAGTTGGGTAAGTACTAATTACCAACTGTCGCGTGGGTCACCCTTGGACCCTTGGATGTCTCATGTCCAAATCAATATTGCCACTTAGCTCCGCGGGATCAAGGCTACGACGCATGCTATAATGGTACATATGACATTCTCTCGTCGTTGGATTTTCCATTGCATCTCTCGCAACACCCCCCCCCCCACCCCACCCCACCCCACCCCACCCCACCCCCAATTGACCACTTCTTCGTCCAGCCGTACAGGACTCCTTGCAACGGTTTAACTTGGAATATCTTGATCTTTATCTGATCCATTGGCCTGGGTAAATTCTATCTCGTCACAATCATTACCAATAAGGCATTAAACCATTTGATTGATTTTAGCTCGACTCCCAACGCGTCTCGATCTTCCCTTAAAGCACCCAAAGACTCAAGCAGCACGACCCCAAAAACGCCATCAACCGCTTCTCTAGCTGGCGCGCTCTCGAAAAGCTCCACGCCGAAGGCAAGCTCCGAGCGATTGGTGTCTCCAATTATACACTCACCCACCTCACCGAGCTGCTTGCTAGCTGTACCATACGACCGCACGTTCACCAATTCGAACTGCATCCATTGCTTAACCAACGTGAATTAATCGCACTGTGCGAGCAAAATGAAATCCAAGTGCAGGCATACTCAAGCCTGGGCGAGGGAAGGCTTGTAAGCGGCGAGCTGGTTCTGCCAAACCTCCAGGCGATTTTTGCAAAGTATGCACAGCAGACACCAGCTCAGGTGCTTTTGAGGTGGGCGGTACAGCATGGGTGGGGGGTAATACCGAAATCGAAGAGTCCAGAAAGGGTAAAAGTGAATGGGGATGTGTTTAGCTTCGAGCTAGCGGAGGAGGTGAGTGGGGTTTCTGTTGGGCTGAGTGATATATAAATGGCTATATTCCCAAAAATGGCAAAGGCAATTATTTGTTCTTATGTTTGATGTATATACTCTATTTGCCGTCAGGATATGCGCACCTTGGATTTGCTGGGTGTATCAAATCCCAAACGATTTTGCTGGAACCCTTCCGAAATACAGTGACCCATTCGTATTTGTGGCAGATTTTTTTTTTTTTTTTTCGAAGGGGTTGAGTTCCATCCCTATTTCCACACAATATTCCCTACAATAGACAAGCGGGTGCAGTTTGAAGCCCTCCCCCTCTTCCCCCTTCCAATGAATATTCGGCGTCTCTCAATTAATGACAACGCTGTTTTGCAAAAGAATGTTTAACAATATACATCATGAAATAGCTGAGAGGAAATAACCAAATACTTTGGAGAACAAGAGCGGATGCGAGATAGTTTCAAGATGTGATACTTGAAAGAGAATTGTAGGTAATATGCCCAGATTTGGAATTGAACGTGTGAAACTCACGAGTGGATGTGTCAAAGTATCACAAAAAAGGAAAAGTACGCCGGATTTTCTATGCCGCGGATCAACCGCAAAGCCACCACATGCCCAGTTTTTATCGTTGGCAAACTTCACTCTTGCTGTTCGTGCAAACACCACTTAGGCCCATTTAATGCCTCCTCTCACCTCGCCGAACCGAGTTTCCTCGTAATCGGCCTCGTCACCATACTCGTCTTCTTCGGCCACGCCATCGCCTTCCTTCGATTTCGCTGGAATTGACATACGCAATGTCTCATATAACTCTTCGGCAATATTTTTGTTCGATACCTGGTTTTAAGGAATGATGGAAGGTGGATGGCGATGGGCCAAACACATAATTTTAACAGTGTTCTTATGATTTTTCTCACAAAGATTAATAATAAAGAATTCTCCAAATTCAACGCACCTTGATTGCAAATTGTGTGAGGTGCCCATCCTCGATAACGATAATGCGCACAAATTTCTCCTGCGCCAGTTCGCAGCTCATCCCGGGGAACAGTGGAACATTGAGAATGACGCGGAATACACTGTCGGCGCGCATCACTGTTGAAGGTAAAATCCGATAAAGCCAATGTGAATGCGTTTTCTGAATAAAGACACAAATTCGGACACTTGATCGATCTCTCAAACCCAGTTTCTGCAATCATACAAGAGAATTATATTGCCATCATTGGTTGACACATACCTAGTCGCACAGCATGCCTGTTGTTCCTTCGCATGTTCAATCGGAGGTTACCGATGCCACGCTCCTTCCACTGCTGCTGCGCATCCATCACATACAACTTCGCTTTCACCTGGTAAATAGTTGACTCTTCCTCCTCACCGGTTCTGACTATTTTCACCGGCCGAAAAAAAAAAAAAAAAAAAAAAAAAAAAAAAAAAAAAAAAGAGGGAGGGGATCATTAATAAGTGAGGAGACCGGTAGCACAACTATCTTGGCTCAAAATTCTTGCGTCCCCAAATAATATGATTCGTTTTTACCTTCCGTCTCGTGCACTCCAGGAACTTTTACCTTGTTACCCTCACCGAACATAGTTCCTACAGCACCTGAATTGTCATCCCATCCATCTTCGGCTTCGTCGTCATCGTCGTCCCTTTCTAGCTCATCATCTTCTTTGCTCTCTTTCCCCGATTTGGCCAGCAGGTTCCCAAAATTCCTCGTCGTGCTAGCCTGGGCTGCCACAGCAAAAGGCGATGAAACAACAGCGGAAGAGGATCGAGGGGCTGAAGGCTTTGTAATAGTCAAGCCGAAAGGTGAAGCGGAATTTGCGGTAACCGAGGCGAACGGTGAGGAGGCGGAAGACGCGAGGCTCGCGAACGAAGGAGTGGAGGATGCGATAGTTGGGATTATGGTAGTTGCTGACGAAGCCGTCGGGGCTGTTGTATTTGCTGTGCCGAATGTAGCGAACGGCGAAGTTGAGGAGGAGGAGAAAGCGGAGAATCCGAACTCAGTCTGCATAGACAAAGGGATGGAACATCAGACAAATTTAGGTAACGCTGGGGCGACAACATCTGTTCAACCACAACCACAACCGAGTGCGTACCTTTGCCACTGATGCAGAAGACCCCGACGATATGTTTGAACCCCCTGTCAATGGCGTACCACCGCCAAGGGATCCGAAGCCATTTCCAGGACCATCACCACCCCCACCGGTATACGCCATTGCTCCAGTGTTATCTGCGCTGCTGTTATTAATCGTCGGTGTAGTCGAAGAGCCACCCCATCCTGACAACGACCCAGTGCTCCACAACGTGCCTGTCGCTGATGAACCAGAAGAACCCCACACAGACCTGGCGGCAAATCCTGTTTCTGATGCCACACTGGCGGATCCTGAATTCGCTACCTGGCCTAATCCTGTAGTTGCCCCAAAAACGTACTTTTTGTTCGTCGGTTTCGGTGCTTGCGAATTGGCGCTGGTAGCACCAATGCCAACTTTCGCTTTTGCTAGCTCTGCCTTCTTCGTCTCATCTTCCTCGTATTCATAGTCCTCAATTGGTTGGATCCAATTGTCGGTCGTCGTTCCCCCACCGCCGCCAAAGAGGGCGATGGATGGTTTGATTGCAGGAATGGTGGCTGTGTGAGCAACAATGTCTTTTTTCGGTTGCAGCCCAGGATCTTCATCCTCGACAGGTTCGTTCCAGTCATCCGACATGGCCGTATACGTTCTGTCTGCGGGGGAAAGGAGCGAATTCTTTAGACCGTCCTTTTCGTCAGGAGTCTCGTTATCTACAGGACTATCGTGTCTCGTCGTCTTGGGAGACATGGCCATCGGTTCTGCGTTATCATCGTCTATATCTTCATCACCCTCTTCTTCGTTATCTGCCTCCTCACCCTCCACACTTTTGTCGCTCTCATTCCCAGCAGCGGCGGCCACTGCGGCAGCAGCGGCAACGCCAGATTCTCCAGATCGTATCCCAATCTCCGAAGTATTCCGTCTTGTCATCCGTTTGCGTGGCGACATAGTCACTTCGTATTCCTCATCAAACCTATCCCCCTCTCGGACTTCGTGTTCCTCATGTGCTATACGACTTCCGGAGGATGATGACGCAATGCCACGCTTTTTGTCGTTCTTGATTGCCACGGGTACAGACGAAGACGCTTCTGCACTGTCGTCGTTGGGCGATGGCGAGGCGTCCGTGGTTTTCATATCCTTCAGGTTTTTCCGGATGGTCTTGACGGTTGCCTTTGATTCGAGAGAATTTTCTTGTTTCCTGAAGAAACCAGGCATTATGCAAGTTGGGAGATATTGGTCAAAGAAACATAGATAGAAAATGTGCAAGCATATGTGGGCATTGATCCCGATTGGGAATTATACGCAATGTGGATCCAATGCCTTGCACTCTCGCCACCCATCATGTCTATATTTTTCAGATCGCGCACGAGGAACAAGAGAGATAACTCTTTCTTTTTAAAGAAATTAACATAAGTTGACCATATACAACCGTGGTCAACCACAGCTTTGTGGGCTAGTCGTAGTGCTCGAGCAACCCAGTCCGCGACGATTGGCCGATGAGATGAAACAAACAAACAAACGAAGAACCCCAGAGCAAACGAACCCCAGAGATAACAAAGAAAGGGTATCGTTACTCACTTTTTCTTTGAGGGTACGGACAAGTTCGTTTCCTTTTCCGAGGCCTACAGGATATTTCGTCATGTTGAGAGTCGAATTGACAAGGTCTTAGCTGATTGTGGGACGAAGGCAAAAAACCTCAGTCAAAAGCGTTATGTACCGAATCTGGGCCTTCGTTAATGGCCCTAGCAGATGTTTCGCGCTCTCTCTTTCGTTTGTTATCGTCTAACGGGGGTTTCAAAGTGTGGGATCAATAAACAAGGACTAGGGTCATTTTCCTACATTATGTAGACTTGTTCTGGGAAGGTTATGGATCGCGGGAATTCATTACGCATACCAAAGGAAGAGTCCGGAGAAGGTGGTGTAGAATCCATGAAAAGATGTGGCTATACGGGTCCTTCGGTTGGTTGAGGTGTGTTTTTGTTGAACAGAGAGAAGCGACAAAGACAAGCGCACCACATGATCTTCGTCAAATGACGTCACCAAAGCAGCCACCAGCGCCTTGAAATTATTAATTCTCGTCTCTCGAAATATAACTCGAAATATAACTCGAAATACAACTCGTCAAATTGTTTTAAACATCATCAAGAAACGGCTGATTAATTTGAAGTCTTGTCTATGAAAAAGTACAAACTTTGCTCCCTGATTTTACGAAGATGAAACAGAAAAACAAAGTGGTATACGCCTCTCCCGCGAAACTCTGTGGTCAGTTATCTATCACGAATCCATCCACCGCCTTGCACACGCCTCTCACCGCTTCAAGTCAATCTCCTCCATCAGGGCCCCCGAATTTTCCGGTTCCTCAGGGAGTCTAGGCAGAGAGGTAGCCGGGCCACGACCGGAGCTCGCGCTGCCAGCGCTGTTACTCCTGGCGACCTGGTTTTCTAACTGGCTGCCGCGCCTCGAGGAGGATCCAGCCGAACTCCGATTGCTGCGTCCGTCCTCGCTTCTAGGAAGCTTGGCCACCACGTTGGTTACCACGTTCAAGAAACTCTGTGGCCTCCAACGCGTATGCAGTTGCTGATCCGCCTCAGCACCAATGGCCTGGTCGAAGTTTTGCTTTTTCTTGGATTCGCGCTTCCTATAGACCAGAAGGCCTGCGAGACCGACGGCGGCAATGGCGCCCACACCTGCGCCAAGGATGATGCCGAAGGTTTTGTTGGGGATATTGGGAATTACGGAAGCAGTGTCCTGACTGTCCGGCGTGGATGTCGGATAAGCGCTAGTGGTGGTCGCATTAGGGTTGTTGGGATCAAGAGCAGCAGCAGACTGGGATACGATGGAGGTAGGGTCAAAACTCTCCGGTTGTCCCGTTAATACGGGGAGGGTGTCAGGAGCGCTATCGGGTGAAGAGTCCTTATTATCAGAGCTTGGGGCAGCAGGGACAGACCCTGGAACTTGATGGGATTCCGGCGCCTTGATAGTATGGTACACGGACGTGGAGGTTGTGTGAGATTTGGACGTGGTGGTTTTGCGAGGGGTATTGCGATGCACATTTGAGGGCGTGGTAGTGGTAGTAACGGTGTGCTTAGTGTGCTTAGGAGAGCCACCCTTTCCTCCGGTAGTAACGGTGTGCTTTGTGTGCTTAGGAGAGCCACCCTTTCCTCCGGTAGTAACGGTGTGCTTCTGAGAGCCACCCTTTCCTCCATGTACTGAGGGTTCTCCATGATGCCTAGTTGTCGAAGAATTCCTATATGCTGAGGGTTTTCCATTACGTCCAGTTGCCGAGGGATTCCTATGTCCATGTGTTGAGTTGTGTCCATCATGTCCTTGGGTTGAGTTGTGCCCATGTCCTTGTGTTGAGTTGTGTCCATCATGTCCTTGGGTTGAGTTGTGTCCATGTCCATGTCCTTGTGTTGAGTTGTGTCCATGTTCATATGTTGAGTTGTGGCGGTGGTGGTTGGGACGGGAGTGATTCTGACTGGGTTGATGGCGCGGTATAGTACTTGAGGGCTGATGCTCTACAATATTGGAATGGGATTAGGCAACTTGTAAACAATAATAACCGCATCTCAAACGGAGTTCGAGCCCATATGAACCTTTACTCACTCGCACTGGCACTAGATTGAGGGTGAGGGGCACGATGTTCTTGCTGGGGACGAGCGTCAACATGGCCTGGACGGCGTGCAGAAGAAATAACAGTTATAGAGTGAGACCGCTGCATGCCTCCGAATACACAACATATGAGCGTAAACTTGAACCGGAGAGGTATAGCAAAAACTTGGGCTTCGTCTATCACCTACCGAGCTCGGTAACAAAAGCAGCTACCACGAGGATGACAAGCAACCCTTGAAAGAACTTCATTGTAGGTCGCGAATGTCAAGGATGGATAAATAAATTAAGAGAGGGTGGAAGTTCCGGAAATGGTACTCGTATGTTGATGGACTAGCGAGATGTCGACATGCGGGGAGGTTTGCCGAGACAAATGGAAGAGGGGGGAGGGTGGTGGTGTGGTGGGAGAGGGGCTCAGTGGAGTCGGCTATTGCCCATCTACGGAATGCGGGGGGTGCTGGAAGAGCTGTTGTTGGCAGCCACGCGGGATAAGTATGGGCTGGATAGTACCGAGAAAGAGGGAGAGAGAGAGCAAACCCGTCGGGAGGAGCCCCTCCCGAGTGGCAGCGGCGCTACTAAAAACACGCTCCAACGCATGCGAAGAAGGGCCACAACAGCCGACACGACCAATAGAGCAGCGCGCCGCCCTGTCTCGCATATTGCTCGTGCGACACCCGCATTGCCTGAAAAGGGCCTGCATTGACCTTCCGCCCCGCTTCGGGCATCCGCCGATCACAGTGCTCCCGATTCACCAATGAGGCAAATTGCATCTCGGAAAGGCCTCCCCCATCTCTCCTCAACCCCCGAGCAGCCCACGCCATCCAAATTGACAACTCTCCAATGCCTCACCCAGAATGGTGCACACTTCGGTATTATCCCATATAACACCTTACCAGCTTACCTTATACGATCCTGGACCGTACCATAGACACATTGCAATCACGTGTGCAAAGAATATTTCGCAATGGAGTACAAGAAGCTGGCGATTCATTAATATATTACACCAAGAAGGGGGTCACCATGCCACCAAGGAGCAATACAATACGCCCGAAGGATCCTTGCGGCCACCCACTTATAAAGGGGCGGCGCTGGCGAGGGGGAGTCTAGCAAGCATACGACAGTCGTCTGGTTGGCTCCCCTTATTCTTTAGAGTAGCTCCTCTGTACGAATTACCGACTCTGCCGTTGGCCAACTTGCAAGGTAAGCATCATAAAAAAAAAAAAAAAATGGAAAATTAACCTGTATCAACAAGTTATTTATAGCCATCTTACCCTGATCCGACACGTGCTTTGGATTTCCTCAACCTCCAAGACACGACAATGCTGTTCTATTGTTTTTTCAAGGGAACTATTCGGAAGGGAAAACATGGGGTGTTGGTATTGAAAAAGTTGCAATTGCCTAAAGCTGCTTCCTTTTTCTTGTTCCTTTTTTGGTAGAGGCGAGGAGCCGAGCGAGGGATTTTGCACATGACTTTGGATCGTGGGACATGCCGCCTCGAAGCGTCGTCACCCTCAAAGCCACTCAGTCACCTACTGGCTGGCTTCCACAAACAATTCCCTTGCCCTTTCACCCGGAACGGATTGTTGATATTTGCTCACTGGCTGCAGCCACATTCAGGAAACAAACAAAAACCCCCACAACCCGCCGCCCACTCCCTCCCCGGACAGCGTGCGCCCTCTGAATGTAGTTGCACCTCCAACCTCATTCTTTGACACAAGCAATTACATCCAACAGAAACTTCATGCCGCCTAAACGAAAGCGCGCCGCCAATACCACCACCGCCACCACCACCGCCGCCGACGCATCAATTAACTCCCACACCACCAACACCACCGATTTCGACGACGAAGACACCATGGGTGCGAAACAAAGCTCTCCCTCAACATCCAGTTCGTCCAAGCGTAAACGCCCCAATGCGCAAGGCACAACCACTGCCAACAACGGATTCAACCCCCCGTCGTCTCTTTCCCTAGCGTCGTCCAATGGTTCATCGTCCAAGAAGGGTTCTACCAAACCTAGGTGAATATTTTTGCTTCGGAATCAATGTTGGGTCGCTTACGACGACCTTCGCAGGTGCAGCACGGACTTGGAGCTGCCAAAATGGACAGACGTAACGATCGTGGACCTTTCACAATGGGCGGGCTATACTTTCTACGCAGGACAGAATATTTCAAAGTTCTATTCAGGTCATACCTCTGTTGGCATCGCACGCCAACATGACTAAGCAAACTCTGTTCGTATGGTGCTCAATTGAAGGAATTAACTTGATGCGCATTTTTCTTTCTTCCGATATCCTCTCTGTTCTCTTCGACTCTGCACTTATAGGAAAGAGGTGTGCTAATATTTCTTGTCGTCCACCTCCAAGTTTAGTGAGATTTGTAACCTAACCGCTTGTATAATGGAAAAGATCTCTAAAATTCACACTTACACACTGGCAGGACAACAGATTCAGTATGACACGCTGCAATGCATGGTTTGATGAATACAGAGGTGAGGCCGCATCGCATTGTATTGCTTGACTTTCCGTTTGCTGGCTCATTGTGCTGGTGTTGAACCAATCAGATGCATTTCAGTCTTCACTCCGAATCGTAATTCGCATAGTCATCCCAAAGTCGTCTATCTTTCTCCTCTTTTGTTTTGTCTATACAAAGATGCCGACGATGTCAATATGATAGGTCCTGAAGGGATCGAGCGGTTCTGCGCCGTCGTCGACGTGTCTCTAGATGACGTGTGTATCTTCTTTATCTATTTTTTTTGCCTCATTTTGTGATTCGAGACGGTTTTGTCTTACATACAAACCTTTGCTGGGGTGTCGCTAATCATTTTATAGATCCTCGTGCTAGTGCTTGCGTGGAAACTGGAGGCTGCGACGATGGGTAAGTTTAGTAAAAGGTGTCATTTTTTGGGAGATGTATTTGAGAAGAATGAATACAATTCAACAGAGGCCCTCCCTCCGATTATCGTCTGCGCATCATTTGGACACGTTTCCCACAGGGTATTTCAGTCGGAACGAGTGGACAACCGGGATGAAAAAATTGGAGTATGTATTGGCTTCGATTTCGGAGAGCATAGTTTGCTAAAAGCGGTTCAAGCTATGAATGAATATTGATAGGATGTATACTCAACGACTGCCTAATGGTTGCTGAGCTTGTCTTAACTTTTTCCTTTGCCTCACATCTTTCTCTTCCCTCAATAGCGTCGATTCAACATCGAAGCTTCGGACCAAGCTTCCCGAGTTGAATCGATCTTGGAGGGACCCAGAGAGCTTCAAAGAACTTTACCGTTATTCTTTCGGCTTCGCCAAGAACAAGGATCAAAAATGCATGGATCTTGAGGTAGTTTTATCTTCCCTCTAATACTTCACATTTTGCGCTCCCACTCGATCGCTTTTTTTTTTTTTTTTTTTTTTTGGTGTGGGCTTAATTTTTTGTAATTTGTTTTTTTTTTTTTTTTTTTTTTTTTTTTTT
>RBNI01007419.1:0-10333 GCA_003990745.1 Jimgerdemannia flammicorona | reverse complement strand
ACAAATGATACCCCATCCATCGTTACCACAACTCTACTACCACTTTTCACCACAATCCTTCTTACTAGTCCCTTGCATCCCCCCCCCTTAGGGCCCCAACCAATCCACCATGCCTTGAAGAGCTCAAGCATCAGCTCCTCCCATCTCCCTATTCTCAGTCTTACCGGCCTCCTGGAGCCCTCCTCAAAGGTGCTCCGCCAGTGTTCTGCGAGCCCCACCCATATTGTGATGACCCAACCAACCATCAGCCACTCATTCCCCACCCTCTCCACCAGCCTTGACTGCAGTGCCACCTACCACCCACCCACCTCCAGGTCAGGTGCCGATACTCCCAACCTCTCTCCAACTACCTTCCAGAAATTCTCCATACTCTCGCACTCTCCCAGCCAATGTTCAGAAGTCTGCACCACCCCTCCCTCCTGCCCTACATTATAAAACTCCTCACAATCAAAAAACCCGCCATCCACCAGATGTCCTGCCCTAAAATTTAACATCACATTTCGATGCAACATCCTCCACCATGCTACTCAGAGTTTTGGTGGGAGCCATTTCACCACAACCTTGCACCAAGACCAGATGCCTGCCCAGTCCCATCTCTCCCCAATCCCAGCCCCTTGCCAGGTCTCTGGCCCAAGGTCCTGCCCCAGACCCCTAAGGCACTCCATACCCTCCTCTAAGCAGAAGTCCTCGACCAGATTCCCTCCCAACAAGATCCTGTCCCACCTCCACATCTCTGGACCCCAGTCCTCATCCCCTTCAGTTTCTTGCCAACAGATCCCAATGCGATGAGTGTCATCTACTACTCCCTATCAGAATCCTTTGTATCTTATCCTCTGGCTATCATCCAGGGCCACTAAGGACAGTAGATCCCCTGAGCCACCCTGTGGCGACACCCTCACCTACCACAAATGCTGCATAAGGGGCACCCATTCTCCTCCTCTCAGCTCACTGGCCCTCTTCATCCACCAAGCCTGCAGACAGAGTAGCCTCTTGGGTAAGTCCACTAGGCCAAGTCCTCTGTGATCCACAGGTAGTGCTAGTACCTCCCAACCAATCTGACTCTGGTGTCCAGCCTAGAGCCAAGAACAGGCCATCTTGAGAAGCTTCTTAACCACCCACTTAGGGAAGTCTAAATGGTAGCCCAGATATCAAAGCTTCGGCATCTAATACATATTCAGAACAGTTACCCTTCCTGTAAGCGACACCTGTCTACCACCCCAGCTCGTCAGTGCTTTACCCCATTCTACCAGCTTGTGCTCCCACCACTCCTTGGGAAGTAAAGAGCCATACACTAAGAAATAGATACCCAAGTACCATACCACCCCTCCAGCCAGGACAATTGTTCCAATGATGTCCCCACCTATGACTCCTTCCCCTAGGACCATTGTCTCACACTTGTGCCAGTTGAGTTTCGCCCCAGAGCATTGCTCATACCACTCAACTGTCTCCTTGAGCATAGCCACATCTGCCACCGAGCCCAACCCAACCACCATATCATCAGCAAAGGCCCCCACCTTCCAGTTGACACCCAAGATGTTCAGTCCCCCAACTCTCTTCCAGATCTGATCCAACAATGGCTCCAGGGTGAAGACATAAAGGATAGGTGATAGCAGATCAACCTGAGGCACTCCCCTCCCCAAGGGGAAGAAGCCCCCCTGTGGCCATTCACCAGAATCATGGCTCTACTCCCTTTCAGTAATCTGATAAGTGACCAGTGCACACCAACTGGTATCTCAATATGCTCCAGTACCTTCTCTAACCAAACTCTCTGAACCCTATCATAGGCCTTCTCCTGGTCCAGGAAGATCAAGCGGCCATTCACCCCTGTAGTCCTAGCACCTTCAATGACCCCGTGAACTCATGCCATGCCATCTTGGATCAGTTGGCCTCCCATAAAGCCTCGCTGCTCCTTCCCTAGCACCTGTTGGGCCACACCCTATAGCCTCACCACCAGGATTTTGGTGACCAGCTTGCAGTCCATATCCAGCCTCCAGTTCTTCCAGTCCTCTCTATGCCCTTTGTCCTTATACAGCAGAGACACCAGCCCTAACTACTATCCTCCAATCCACTCCCCAGTTCTAATGACCTCATCACACATTAGCGACATCTCCTCCAGAACCTCCTCTACAGATGCCATATATTTCCAAAACTCCCAAGGCAAATCATCCTCCCCAGGCACTGTCCCCAGGGTTGCGGATGCCAGCACTCGAAGGATCTCCTCTCCCAGGACTGGTTGGCCAAGATCCCCCAACTCTGCTGCAGGATCTGGGTGCCACTCTTCCAGATGCTGCTCTATGTCCTGCGCTACCTCCCCTTCCTCCTCTTCACTCCATAGGTTGCTCCAGTGGGAGCTCAGCAGGCCAAGGATCCCCTGCACACCTAATACTATCTCTCCCTCATCGTTAAGGACTCCTTCCCACCAGTGTCTTGCTCCCATAGTATGAAGGAGATGGGACAAAAACTTTGTGGTCCTTTTTCCTTCCAATCCCTGCCACCACAGCCTCGCTGCTATAGCCTGAGCCTGCATTGCTTCCTCCTTCCTCAACAACTCCTGCAGCTCCACCACTTCTAGCTTGGCCTGCTTAGCCTTCCAGTCCAAAACCTCCTCCTCCTCCAGTAGTCCAGCCCAATTCAAAAGTAGTCTTTCTAGTCTCCTAGATGCCCACCAGACTTGTCACCTCTACTGAGCACCTCACTCCCTCCCCACTTCCCCCCAGTACCTCTGAGCTTCGGATTTCAGTCTATGCCACCTATGTATCACCAATTCTCATCCCAGCTTGCCTCTAATTATTAACCTTGGATCGTACCTCTACTACCCATGCATTCCACAGGTCTACCTCACCTAGCAGTGAAGAGTTCAGACACCAATACCCTGGCCCCTCTCTGCTCTCTCCAAACCACCCTCCTCCCCAAATACCCCAGTGATCTGACTAAGGGCACCACTTGACCTCCATCATCTCCCAAACTGTATTGCCCCAACACTCAGTAGTCAGAATCCAATCAATCCTAGTACCAAGTCCTTCCACCCAGTGAGTATACAGACATTGATCCCTATCCTGAAGTCGCATGGTATCCACCAGAGAGCTGAGTATTTCCGCCTCTTTCCAGTCCTCCAATCCCCCACTCCTTCCTACCATACCCCGTCCCCCATCAGTTCTGTCCAGCCTACTCTCCCAGACCATATTAAAATCTCCCCCCAGACAATCCACTCCAGCCTCAACCTAGAGCCCAGAATCCTGCAGATCTCCAATCCATACCATTCAGGACCCCCTCTCAGCTGGGTAGTAGCAAGATTTCACCACAATTGAGTTCCATCCAGGCCTCCTCCATGTCCTCCACACTAATCTACTACCCCAATGTCCAATGTCCGCAATGTCTTCTTTCCCCTTCCTAACCAGTATTCCCACTTTATCCTGCTAAACCGCCACCTCCCCCCACTCTCTTGTCCATTCCAGTCCATCTTCCTCCCCCTCACACCATACATCTTGAAGTAAGAAGAGATCCGCCTCCAGTTTCTTCAGCCATCCAAAAATCATACATCGCCTCCTAGTCCCCCTAAGCCCATTGACGTTCAAAGAAAAAATATTGGTTGTACTATTCATAGCGAGATATTTGATAGTGTTGATTTCCCCTATCTACAATTCCATACTCACTTCCTCTCCAGCCAGATCCAGGTTCCATTTCGCTGCAATCTCATTCTCCACATTTTGCTGTTCATCTAGAGCTGCCAGCAATTTTGCACAGTCCTCACCATCCACTATCTCCATTGAAGTCCAGTGCTTCTCGCACACCACCTGTCACTTTTCCAGTCCTTTCCGCAGCCCCCACAGATAAGCTGCCCTCTCGTTAACAATACCCAAGAGTGTTGCCTCCCTCACCTCAGTGACCTCATACTCCTCTGCCTCCAAAAGAGCTACCATCATCTCATCTCTCAGCTTCCTTACTACCTCCTCTCCTCGCAACACTCACCCTCAGAATTCCTCACTGATCACCTGGAAGTTGATCTCTCCCAGTTCCTCGGCTGCCACATTCTGCAGCACCCTCAACAGCCACTTCTCTCCTCCAACTACCTCCACTGCCTGCAACAAATCTGCCTCTCCTTCCTTCCTCTCCTCAGTTCACACAGACTCATCCTAACCATTCTCGGATACATCCTCCAGCTCTCCTTCTCTCACCTCGGGAATACTATACTGGATCGGATTATTATCCACCATTGCTGTATCCACTACCACCTCCTCTGGCCCCTGTCCTCCACTCTCTTTCGTCTTCCCCCCTTGCTGCCCAGCCTCTGCCCAGATGCTAGCACTCACTCCAGTGCCTTCCTCTGTAGTCGCCGCCTTTTAACCTCCATCCAAACTGGCCAGCAAATCCTTCTGCAACTGTCTCCCCTTTGCCTTCTCCCAGAGCACCCTGTCCATTTGCACCTTCTTGCCCTGATCACCTCCACTACCGTCCTAGCCTCATAAGCTCTCCAAGCCCTTTGCCTCCTCTCCACAGCCCCTGCTAGGTCCTCAAGCACCTCCAGCAGGTCCTCCTCCTCTTCCTCTGACCCCTTCACCCTCGAGACCTTGCACTCCACCGGGCCCCACTTCAATGCCACTGGCCAGTCCTTAGCCTTCCCAGTATTCTCCATCTCAAACAGCCTCAGCTGGACATCCACATCACCTGTTCTGAGCTCAGTCCCCTCCCATACCCTGAACCCAATGTTGACCACCTCGCCATACTCCTTCATCACATCCGTGGCCAGACTCCTCACCTCCTCCTTCTTCACTGTTGGTAGGTCCACAATCACTAGATGAACCACTCATGGGTCCCAATGCATACACCTCACCATTGGTACTGAAATCCCTCCAACCACCACACCCTTCTCCACTGCCTTCAGTAGCAAACCCTTCTCTTCAAACCCCACCTCGACTGCCTCCAGCTTCTTCAAAACTTAACTGAGGCCGCACCTTTCACCTTGCTAGCCAGCAGCCCTAGCACCACCTTTGCTGTCACCGCCAAGCCATGGAAGCACAGCATGATGGCTAATTCCAATCTAGATTTCTTGAGTAACGGGGCTGCCATGAGGCCCATCACACCATCAGCCAGGTCCCCAGGTCTTACACCGCTCCCCTCTCCAGGTCCCCCATCAGCCGTCACATCTGGATTTTTTTCCAGATTACCTGTCACACTGCCATCAGCAGTCACCACCTCAGCCACTACACCTCCAGCCCCACTATGCTGTCCCCCCAGTGGAGAGGTCTCTTTGCACTCGAGGTAGCAGCTGCCTTCTCTAGCTCCAGTCTGCCATCTAGCCCCATCATCTGCTTTCTCATTCTGACTTTGTCCGTGAAAGTCATCCTCCCTCCCCTATGCAGCCTTGCACCTCCTCTGCCACCACCTCCAGCCAAGCATCCTCTCATCAAAGCACTCGGTATGCCAATATCAGCACCTTGACCCCCCTCAACATATTGCCAGTCAAAGGCACTGGGGCCTCCCTGCCTAGTATACACACCAGAATATATGTTGCTTGCCATCTTGATAGCACCAATACTTGAAGATGTTGTCAAAAGTTTTGTCTAAGTCTTGTGTCACTCGAATGGTACTAGTGAAAGATGTCGGCAAGCTTCTGTCACTGGACAACCTCCAGTGCAAGGCTCTAGGCCTGATGCCTGTATACCTACACTCCATGATGCCTGTCTACCTCTACTCGCTTTGCTCGCTATAGTGCCGAGGCTCTACTCTGCTCTGGTCGTGAGGCTCTAGGCCTGATGCCTACACCTTTGGGTGCCAATGATTTTTAGGGTTTTAAACCTATAAGTAACAATCATGTGATGACACATGATATGTCATTGATCTAGTTCCATTTTTAGCATTGTTTATTATTTGTGTAACATTAGATCAAGTGACTGGTACCTTTTTCCGATTGTTTCTATATTGGGTTTTTAATGGCCCATCACATGTGTAGATCGATGAAGTCCGATTCAGACTTTTGTTTGGATCGGGGCAAGGTTCTGGTACTTATACACTGTTCTACTTCTGGAATTCTGGGGTTAGATCTTTGTCTTTGTTTACCCGAACTTTGTTCTCAATTTTGAATAAAGACTACCACGAACTATAGTCCCGTGGGCAGATTGCAGATCTATTGCACCTTGTTTTGGAAAACACTTTATTCCGCTTGCTTTGTTCCATTGTGAAAATTCACATAAGCTTTTCGCTTCTTACGTTTTGACCTCTTACTGCTGACTTTCATATTTGCTATAACAATATCATATCTCGCTCTAAACTATTCCTCTATTATCTACTCATTTTATAATACACAACATAACAGATAACATGAATGTAGATGGCAATGCTGCTATCCCAAAAGCTTCCTTCACTGATTTGGCAAACTTCGATGACTTGGCCATCTACTTGACCACTTCTCTTATCAAGGTCCCTGCCAGCTTCTGTGCTGCTTACACCAGAGTGCTCTGAACTCTTGAGGTTACTGCCATGTATGAGTGCTGTGCTGACTTTTTGAGAGCCCAAGTGGCCAATTGGAAGTTTACTCCTTCCAAGAAGATCACTATTTTGGTTGCCCTCCTTCCGGAGGAGCAGTATGCCACTGCTCTTAATACTGCTTCAGCAGAAGCTAAGCACTATACCATGGCCGCAATCGAGGCTGCCATCTCTGATCAAGATGCTATCGCCCAGCACACTAAGGACCAGCATGCTAAAATTGACAAGACCATGAGTGGTTTTTCCAATGTCCATAATTTCTTTGGGATATCCATTGATATCACTCAAGAGGTTAGCAAGAATATCGCTACCCTCGCTACTACTGACAGAGCTAAGACAAACTTGTTCTTGCTCCATGGTTTTGACATTATCGTGTGTCAATCTCGCCATCTTGTTGCTGCCGCCACTGCTGCCGCCGCTGCCACCACAGTCTGCCTGACTGTTCCTGTGTCCTCCTCCCTGCAAGATGAGATTTCTGCTGCTGCCTGCAAAGCCATAGTCGAGGAGCTTGAGAAGCGCCCCGAGATCGTTACTCTGGGTACTAAACACATGTTTGCCTCTGCTGCTGCCAGTTTCGCCTGACCAAAAAAGAGTGTCCCCACCCCCACACCCTCTATCGCCATGCCTGCAGGGGCTGCAGGAAAGACGAAGGGTGTGAGCACGACTTCAGCCTCTGCCATGTCAAACTGCTGTAGCTGTTCTGGATGCCTTAGTGTGCCTACAAAGGCCCACTGAGATCCTTGCCCCCTAGCCCCTGCCAAGACAGTGGGTTCTGTAAAAGGGGTCAAGCGAGCATGTAAGGCTTCGCCTTCCCTATCTGTTTCCTCCACTTCCACCAGGACCAGCCACTCGTCGACTTCAAGCCACTTGTCTAAGAGTGCTGCCAGAACATTTGTGCTACAGTGCATCAAGTATACTGCTATTAAATGTCATGTCATCTGGCATAATGCCAGTGATGTCTGCCCTCTGGTTTCTAAAAACTAGAGGTCCCTAGCCCGGAAGTCTTATACAACTTCCCGGCAGCATGGTTTGGCCCTGATGTCCCCATTCCATGTGGGCCCACATTCACCCAATCCACCTTCCCCTACTTCCTCAAGGTGGAGTGGAGGTAGATCAAGTAGAAGTAGAGGAAGGTAGAGGTGGATCAAGTGGGTTGAGTGGAATTGAGCTCCTTCTCCACTTCTACTTGAGAACACAATTTAATCCCAACTTCCACTCGAGAAAATGATTTAATCTCCACTTCCACTCGAGAACACGATTTAAGGTCACTTGAAGGAGAATTTGGGGAATTTGGCAAAAGAGAACAATTTTGGTAATTGATGGCAAAGGAGAGCCATTCTATCTGATCCACCTTCCCTCACTTCCACTCGAGAACATGATTTAAGGCCACTTTTGGTAATCGATTTAAGGCCACTTGAAGGAGAATTTGGAGAATTCAACAAAGGGGAACAATTTTGGTAATCAATGGCAAAGGAGAGCCAAAATTGTGTAAGTGTAGTTTTGAAAGTATGGTTTGAAGTGCAGTTTGAAGTACAGTTTGAAAAGTGTGGTTTGAAGTGTGGTTTGAAGTGCCCTTTAAGTGGCCTTAAATCATGTTCACCTTTGCCTCAAGTGGCCTTAAATCATGTTCACCTTTGCCTCAAGTGGCCTTAAATCGATTACCAAAAGTGGCCAAATTCCCCTTCAAGCTATACACTTTAAGCTATGTACTTCAAGCCTCACTTAAAGCTGCACTTCAAGCTGCACTTCAAACTGCACTTCAAACCTCACTTAAAACCACAGCCATACTTCAAACTGTACTTCAAACCACACTTCAAACTACACTTCAAACTGTACTTCAAACTGTACTTCAAACTGTACTTCAAACCGCACTTCAAACCCAGATAATTCAAGTGTAACATCTATATTTTATTTCTAACTCAGCTATAAGATCATTTATCTGTTAATAGTGTCAATGATATTTTACACAATCAAGGTATATAATATATTTTTTTTCTGAGATGGGAGACAAGATGGGCAATGGGAGATAAGACAGATGATGGGAGATGAGACAGATGTGGGAGATGAGATGGGCAATGAGAAACAAGATAGATGATGGTTATGTCTATCTCATTGCCCATCTTGTCTCCCATTACCCATTATGTTGTCACCCATTTCCTGTCTCATCTCCCATTGCTTGTCTTGTCTCCTATTATCTGTCTTCCATTATCCATCTCATATTACCTTTTTAGATAATCTTACTAAATTATTAAATTCATATTTTTTTTTTTAGTTTTAACAAAATGCCAAGACTATCTAAACAAACTCAGCACTTACAAAGTTTACAAAAAAGTAAACTTGAAGAAGAAATTATAGGTAAATATTATTATATAAATATTATTGATTTTATAATATATTAATTATAATTATAATTGTAATTATAATATAGATGATGATGATAAGAGAGAAGAAGAAGAGAAAGAGGATGAAGATAGTGAGGAAGAAGATAATGAAAGAGAAGAAGAAGATGAGAATGATGATGATGAAGATGAAGATAATGAGGATGAAGATGAATATGAAGATATAGTTGAAGATGAAAATACAAATGAAGATGAAAATAGAGATGAAGATGATGATAATGATGAAGATGAAGAAGATAATGAAGATAAAGATAAAAAAGCTGATAATAGTTGGAAATCTCATATTATTGCACTTGATACTCATATGAAGAATTTAGAGAATCTATCTCTAAATTCTATTTCAAAATACATACATATATCACAATATATGGTATTTAGAAATAATAATAGGAGTGCTTCTCAAGCTAGTCATCTGATTGCAGAAAGTATTAAAAAAGGCTTATACTATGCAAAGCTTTTAAGAAGATGGACACAAAATTAGATTGACAACAGAACTCTTCCTATTTCTCAGCAAAGAAGATATACTAAGAAGAAAAGTCTTCTTAAAGATAAAAACATTAAACTTGCAGTTAAAACTTATTTAGCAAATAATAAGTTTACTGCTACTCCAAAGTCTCTCAAAAAATATTTAGAAAAGGAAATTCTTTCAATATCAGTAAAATCTATACAAATTCATGAAGATACAGTAAGAAGATGGATGCTAAAGATGGGCTAGGTGCAGAAAAGGACTTTATGTTGATGGTCATGAAAGAGATGATATTTAAGTATCCCGTGAACAATTTTTAAAGCAGATGGCTGACTGGAAACCATTTATGGTTCAATATAATGAAGATTTTCAACCATTACAACATACTATTCCCCTTGGACAACAACATATTCTAGTAATACATGATGAGGCTACTTTTAATTCTAATGATGATCTAAACTATAGATGGAGACCTAAAGGACAATTTCCACTTAGAAAAAAAAGTAGAGGTACTAGTATAATGGTTAGTGACTTTCTTCTGGATACTGTTGGAAGGCTGGCTATATCTGAAGAACAATATAAAGATATGAAAGATCCAAAGCCTCCAAGAGAAGCTTGTTGTCTACTTGAAATTGGAAAAGCTAAGAAAGGTTATTGGACTGGAAATCATCTAATAGATCAGGTATAAATATATTTATAATAACAATTTAATTTAATAATATATTAATAAAAACTTACAATATAAATTAATATTATATAATTAGATTCAAAAAAATGCTATTTCAATTTTCAATACTATTCATCCCAACTGTGTGGCAGTATTTGCATTTGATCATAGTCAAGGACATTCAATGTATGCATCAGATGCTTTATTTGCTCACAAGATGAATCTTGGATCTGGTGGAAAACAGCCACTTATGAGAACTATAAAGTTTAACAATATTACTCAAGAAATGATATTTCCAAAGAAATATAAAATTGTTAA
>RBNI01007418.1:0-10334 GCA_003990745.1 Jimgerdemannia flammicorona | reverse complement strand
GTCATCATTGCTCATCTCGTATGCCGTATGATCTTCTTGTGCTCCGATCTGGTGGCTTTGCAAGGAAAGGCTGTCTCCTGTGCTGATGTCATTATTCTGGGGTCACCATTACAATATTAAACAAATGTACTAAGATAATATACCTTATCAATTTGATAATCAGAATGAGATATATGAATATTTTGAGCCCAGTCATAACTATAATAGACAACTATATCAATACTGTAGTATGATATTCTATCTTTCAGTATAGAATAATTCTGATTAACAAATTTTCTTTACTTCTCTGCTAATTTGGTATTTCTATTATAATAGTTTCATTCTAACTTAGCTTTGGTAAGATATTCTTTATATCTCTTTAATAAGTCTTTGGTCTCTTTCTCTTTATAAGCTTTAAACTATAAGTTATTTTACAAATACTAATAAGTATTATATAAATCAGTTTGAGAGCTCATAATTTGAATTTGTATACTTAGCTGATATTATAATTTGTAAAATATATTATATTTGAGAGTATGCAAATTACTATCTTTCAAGTTTACTAAAAAGTTATAATAAATAGACCTGTAGCTTATTTTTATTAGTAAAAAGATAATTAATTATATAACTTAGTTGGCATTTCTTACTAAACTAGATAACTTATGGACTTCAGCATAATTTAAGAGAAAATTCTTAACAGTAATAGTGATACTTTGATTGATCACTATTTTAGTTTTTTACTTAGATATTCTTTTAGTATTACTATAGAGCTGTGAGAGTAGACTATTTTTCAACAGATAATATTATATATTTTCAAAATAAGCTCAACCAATTTCCAGTATATTCAAATAAGTTTTCTGGCAAAGAGCTGTATTGCAGTCTCAGTAGTATAATATTCTTTTATTAATATAGATTTTCTTCTTAAGATAGCAACTAATACTTATAGATCTACTATCTATGACTTTGAGTTAAGTCATTAAAAAGATATCTTGTTCTGACTTAGAAAGAGCTTGAAAAACTTCATACATCTCAGCAAATACTTCCTTGGGAACTTTGAAAGAGTAACTACAACCACAGCCTACTTTCAAAAATTTGATTACTTTTTTGTATTCAGTTATTATAGCCATATGATATCTTTTATATTCAGTTTATCTGTTTTGTAAATTTTCTTCTATATAGTGTTAAAGAATATATAAGACTATCCCTATATGTGCCTGTACAGTTTTTTACTTTTCTAATATTTATAGCTTTCATGTCATATCTTAAAAACATAAGGCACAATTTTTTTACCCCCACTCTTTTTTTCAAAATACTTCTGATGGTGCTGTAATTAGGTTCCATAGTGGACTTAATGTAAATTAATTCTAGAGGCAGTTAATCCAAATGCTTTTACATCTGTAACTAGATTATCTCTGAGAACAAAAGTAAATTCGAATACAACAATTTTCTTGGGTACAGTTTTTCAATGCATATTACAAGTTGTCAAATTGTAAGAATGAAGGCTATAGTTGTTTTACATGAAAGCGAGTTGAGTTATTCTATTTATTATTTCGCAGTTCTGATCTTTTTGGCTTTGACAGGCATATCTACCGTCTCCATTTCATCAGAGAATGGCCTAGGTGGGGGAGTTCCGGCATCTTCGATAAGGTCGTCGAGCTTGGAGAGCAGATTATTTACCAATCCCTGAATAATTAAAATGTTATGAGCATGGTATTTAAAAGTTCTTACAAGGATAAAGTTATAGCTTACTCGTAAGTTCCAGGCCCACTTCATCGCCACCCTCAGGTTACGGAAGGAGGCGAAGGACAAAGCCAGAGAGAATGTTTTGAGGAGGTGGAGCCAATATACATCTCGTCTTTCCATTAGATAAATCCTTACATCGGCTAAATGAGTCTGAGAAAAAGATATTCATAATCATTATGTCATGGCTCAAACCAATCAACTGTAAAACCCTCTTATTGATTATACCTGTATCCCCAAGACGTAAAGACCAGAGTCATCCGTTCCAGCATTACAGAACTTGATGTGCAAGTCGTCGAGCATGTCTTTCATTATCCGCATTAAATGAAACTCATCGGATGCAAGCTTAGTAAGATCAGATTTATATGGGCCACCACAGGCCAACAAGCACAATATCTCGTGATTCTCATATGCACATAGTAAATCCACCAAGTGTCCACGCTCCACGGTCTCAGTCAGCACGTCCTTGTTATGGTTACGAGACCGAAGTCTCCCCCCTGATGCATGATCAAGTGATAGGCAGGCCTGTTAACTTTGAACCCTATTCAGAAAATTGACAACAACCAAGAGATATGACAAAAAATACCATGAGACACGGCAAACTCCATCTAACTTCAATGCTCCCTCTAACAATGGGACAATGTAAGCCCCAAGCCATTCCGTCTCGTTGCAATTAGATTCCAGAGGATTCTTGTATGCCTCGAACGCATCGAGGCTATAAAAGCCAAGAGGGTAATGAATGTACTTAAACATCACTTAAGTCAAGTACAGCAGTAAATAGTACTAACTTACAATTGTCCAACAGTGCGTCCGGCCCACTACAGTATCCTTTCCCACTGATCTTTGTTGTAGGAAAACTCGTCGCTGTGGGAAGGAGCGGGAAGGCTGCTCAACTCTTTCCACCGTTGGCGAGCTTGTATTAAGTTTGCCAACCTCTTAATGGAGTCATAATTAGTTGTGTTGATAATATATACTATGAATATTAGATCAATATCTTATACTTACCCAAGCTCCAGCGGAGCCAAACAGCTTGTCAATGATTGTTTCAATTTCGAGATGCTTTTACACACTTATCCTCTAGAAGCTGAGTCCATTGTTTCGAATCGAATTCACTGATGATTTTAGATGTTGGGGTTAAGTCCAAGATATAGCTATGAGCTGGACTGGAAGACAGTGTGATGGTTGATCTGAATTAGTAACATGAATCAGGGGAATTAGACATTTTATTAAGGTATCTGAACCCAATTCCTGATATAGTATAAATAGCAGTCATTTCACAAATGTTAAACTCTTTACAAATGTCAAGAATTCATATATAAAGTTTTGATGATTGTCAAAGATTTAACAGATGTTAGAGGTTGACACCTCTTTTCTCTGGTAATATTTGGGTTATATAAACTTCAAGCAACTCTCAAGACATCATTTTTGAAGAAAAAGTACTAACAACATAGTAACTATTAAGTATTCCAAGGTGCATACTGGGCAGGGTAGCTCTAGTGCATTTAATTAGCAGTATGTGGGGAGGAGCCATAGTATGGAAAAAAACATGAGGGGCTTGCTGGCAGGAGAATATGAAAGAAGAGGAAGCAGTATTAGAGGACAGGGGTCTGGGAGGGTAAACTTCACCAACAAAGTAAAAGGAGGGCAACTGATGATGATGACTAGGCTAGAGGGCTGGCTGAGGAAGGGCAAGGAGGTAGGGAGAGCTGTAGGTTCTGAGGGAGTGGCCTATGGAGACAAGAGCAGCAGGGCTGGAGGAGTAGTGGCTGAGGAGAGTGAGACTGCTGATAGAGGAGAGACTGCTAATCTGGAAAAAAATCCAGATATGACAGTTGATAGTAGATCTGGACAGAGAGTGGGCATGAGGTCTAGGGATCTGGCAGATAGTATGATGAGACTGGTGGTGGCACTATTACTCAAGAAATTGAGGTCTGAATTTACTATCATATTGTGCTTCTGAGGCTTAGCAGTTATTAGTGCTCTGAATGAGTCAATTCGAATCAAATCTAGATTTGATTTGTCACATGACAGTTTGATCTGAATCTCAAATCTGAAGCCATCTGAATCAACTCAGATTAATCTGAATCACCTCATCCAAATCACCCCATCCAAATCACCTATCCAAATTACTCCAATCCGAATCACTCAATCCAAATCACTCAATCCGAATCACTCAATCCAAATCACTCAATCCAAATCACTCAATCTGAATCCTCCAATTCGAATCCTCTAATTCGAATCCTCCAATTTGAATCCTCCAATCCGAATCTGAATCCAAATCCTTCAACTGAATCCTCCAATCCAAATCCTCCACATGACTCATATGCCAGACACGTCCACAACACAATACATACAATACACACACATGCATACATAAACACACAAATACACATGTCAATAGATCAGTCTTCAATAGTTCACAGTACCAATTTTGCTTCAAGTCAAACATCTCTGATAGCTTCACACCTTCCACGCAATCCTCACTCTGAAATCTGGCAACATTGTGCTAAGATAGAAGATGATGTTATTTGTAATTATTGCAGGTAAAAAATTAAGATGCACCTATTGACTCATTTGACATACATATGATATTGTTTCATCCACCCCCATAAACTGCACCAGCCAGAAGTTCAAAATGCTTGATGGTATGACCTTGAACATGAATCGACACATAAAAGACAAGCACTCTAACAAAATCAAAAAGAACACAGAAACAAATAAAATTGACATCCAAGCTGTAGTGGGTACATTTATCCGATTGCCCAACCATTTCTGTACCAACAATGCCATTTAATCAAAAATATTTAGCCATACTCTTTGGTAGAATTTCGAAATCAGCTCATTCGCTGGATTGTGTACACAGACCAGCTATTCACAACCATCGAGAGTGATCAATTGCATAGCATCTTTGGCCTTCTCAAGCATGATTTATATTTATCAAGTGTCAATACTATTTGCAAAGATGTCCTGGAGGCCTATAGGAAGGAGCATGACAATCTCTGCCAGACACTTCAGGTAAAATAAGGGCAGTACTGTGACCTTTGCAAGCTGAATTATATAAAAGAGCTCACCAATTTAACCTTATATTTAATAAGCAGAATTCGGCAGGCAAAATTTCATTTATGATTGACACATGGACATCCTCCAATGCAATTTCATTTCTGGGCATTACCGGTCATTGGATTGACCTCAATTGGCAGCTTAAATCTCTCACCCTTGACTTCATCAAACTTGCTGGCCCTCATTCTGGAGACAACATTGCAGATGCTTTTATTAGTTGTATCTGGGAGCTTGGGATCACAACTAAGGTAAAAAAAGGGGGACTTGCTATCAGGTCAGTATTTTGAGAGAGGTCCTTAAATAAAACAGATTTTGTTAGTTATTTATTTTCACATAATTCACCAACTGAATATTTCAAGTACAGATTTTGGCCATTATGACAGACAATACCACAAACAACTCAATATTTTTCCAAGTTTTAGTGGCCAGCCTTAAACAGGAAAATGTAGCCTTCAGTGCAGAAAGCTGCCATATGCGATACCAGGCCTACATACTGAACCTCGCTGTTCAGGACTATCTTATGTACATAGACAAAACATCTGAGAGAGGAGGGGCCCTGAGTATAATATCCAAGCTGCACAAACTGGTTGTGTCAGTCCGATCATCCCCACAATGATGAGACAAATTTGCTACGTAGTATAGGGCAATCAGTTTAGCCCCGAAAGAGCTTATATTGGATGTCTGTATACATTGGAACTCAACATTTACAATGATCCAGCATGCACTGGAGTTTGCTGTGGTATGCATCCTTTTTTTCTTCGGTTGGCTGAAGCAACTGTTTCAGATAATGGAAGATTTATTTAAAGAAAAAAAAAAAAAAAAAGCCAATAAATTCAATGATGGCTGCTGACAAGGAAATATGGGCCAAGGCTCTAGGTGAAAGTGAGTGGGATGTACTTAGGAATGTTGTCAGAGTTTTGGAAGTAAGTGGTGATTGCTCTGGCTCCACACTCATTTTGTCTGCCTCTGCACAATGCAATATCTCACCATATATAACTGCCAGTGTTTCGATAATTGTATGAAGGATATAGTTAAACAAATGACCCTGACAATAAGCTCTGTGATACTAGTATACAACCTTCTGATTGACCAGCTAGAGGACAAGCTCAAGGATAGGCTGGAGGATTATGGTGATTTGCAGTTAAGCCCAGATCAGAGAGATGCTGTGGAGGTTGCTCTAAGCAAGCTCAGAAAGTACTACTCCCAAACAGATACCACCATATACTCAATCAGTACAGGTATGTCGATGTCAGCATATGGCCATTGCCCCTTCCAAAATAGAGAAAACCCCACAAAAACTCACTCTCCTTTTCTTTGAACAGTGCTGGATCCATACTTAAAGCTATAATACCATAAAGATCAGGGCTGAGAGCAGCACTTCATTGAGAGAACCAAGCAGGCCATAATTGAAGTGTACTGGAAAAACTATACACCACCGCAAGGTTCTGGCCAAAGTCTGGACGAATATGCTGAGGGATCCCTCTTGTCCCACATTTACTTCAGCAGAAAGAGGAAGAGGGAGCCATCAGTGGAAGAGCTGTCGTCAATAGATGAACTTACCATTTATCTCGCCAGCAACTACATAGTTCTGCTGGAGGGTGCAGAGGTGCTCAACTGATGGAAGGTGGGTTGTCAGATGGGCATTGTCAGGCGGGCGTTGGGCCAATTTAACCCACCAATCTAACCACCACTCTACCCACTGGGGCATGCAGCTGTGTCAAATAGACTTCCCCAGCCTGTGTGGTATGGCTCGGGACTATCTGGCAATTCCTGCCTCCAGCACTCCCATCGAGAGGTGTGCACTGAATGCTGAGATAATCTGGGCATGTATGTATCTGAAGTCTTGGTGGGGCTTGGGCCACTAAAATTCAGCAGGTCCGCAGACAAGTTGGTTGGCCTTGTGGAATATTTAATATCTTTCAAATTAATAAAAAAGGAAAAAAAAACCTGAGGACTCGGCCTGGAGTTTGCAGCCCAAGTGGGGCAGGGTTGGCAGTAGAGGGAGTATGCAATATTTGCAGCCCTCAGCCAGCAGCAAGGGGCAGCCCCAAGCTGCCAGTGTCCGGGTCAGTGGGCGGGTCAGTGGGTGGATCAGTGGGTCAGTAGAGGGAGTGTGCAAAATTTGCAGCCCTCTGCCAGCAGCAAGGGGCGGCCCCAAGCCACAAGTATCTGAGTTGGGGGGGTAGGTAGGGAGAGTGTGCAAAATTTGCAGCCCTCTGCCAGTAGTGAGGGGCAGCCCCAAGCTGTCAGCACCTGGGTCAGTGGGCGGGGTTGGTTGGTGGGTTGGCAGGTGCAGGGTCGGTGGAGGGAGCATGCAAAATTTGCGGCCCTCCACCAGCAGCAAGGGGCAGCCCTAAGCCACAAGTATCCAGGACAGGTGGGGCAGACAGAGGGAGTGTGCAAAATTTGTGGCCCTCTGCTAGCAGCATAGGGGCAGCCCCAAGCTACTAAGGAGTCCAGGGTGGAGGGTGCTTCTAGTGGTCGAAGGGTGCTTCTGGCAGTTGGAGGGCATTTCCGGCAGTCGAAGTTGCCAGTTTGGGTCTCATGGGCACCCTGGCCCTGTGCCAAGTACCACACTGGTGGCACTACAGAGCAGGACCGAGGGGCCAGTAGGGCCCTGTATAATGACTAAGCTAGTGCTACATAAGAGGTGCCCAGCCCAACCCCCCCTACATAAGACTGCCCAACCCATGCAAAATAGCTACCTAACCCTCATAAAAGATTGCCTGACCCTCATGAAGGATTGCCTAACCCTTACAAAAACTGCTCCACCCACCGGTCCCAGGCCTTGATGAGCCTATCATCCATTGTGAGTGCGACGACTGTTGTGTCTGAGCTCTCCTCGAAGGCGATGGTGCTGTGGTGGTTGTGTGGTTGGAATAGGATGACCATGTTGGCTGTAAATGGGACCCCAAAACCATAGGTGAGGTCATACCAGACTTCGCCGCTATCCTCCCAGATTGGGCCCTTCCTTTCTGAGATGTAAAACATTATCAGGGTAATATTGTTGTCTGTGTATGTGGGCAGAGAAAGGTTGTGCCTGATATATCCTGATGTGATGCGAGCATATAGTTGGGTGAACCCTTGACCCAGGACCTTATACTGCCAGGCTGTACTGGTAGATGCCTGCCCTTGGTCCAGCCCCGGGAGCCCCAGCTTGGAAATCTACTGAAACGGACAGCAACTGGTCAGTCCTTTTTGTGTACAGGGGGGCAGAAACCCCCCGGGCTGCAGCACCCTGAAAAAGTGGAGCTCCTCACCTTATATGGCATGCTAAATTGCGCTAAGAATGTATGTATAGCCATGTCAAGATCACCACCAAGCTGGTCTGTCATATGCTCTACCAATCTGCTCAAAGAACCCCAGATCATAGCTGCCATCACCACACAGGCTGTGTCATGCTTGTACACAGTTTGCTCTTTAATGGCACTTCTAAAGTTCCAGTAGAGATACAAAATCTTGTACATCCCTGAAATTGTATCAAAAAAGAGTATGTTGGCAAAGAGTGTGATTTATCTGGGAAGGGGTTAAAAAAAAAGAGAGATGAGTGTGGGAGATTTTGGAACTCCAGAACCCACCCTTTACCAGTATTGCAGTATACCCAATTCTCATCCAAACCCCCCCTCCTTGCTTTTTTCGCCTCCTCTTTTCTGCCACCCAGTATTTGACATAATTCTTGCAAATCTCGTTGATGTGGTAGTGAAGCTCGTTGCCATAGAGGTTCCTTACCACCATCATAACCACCTCTCCATATTTGTTAATAAAGATATGGTTCTCTTCGTCGTTGGTTACTCCTGCTGGCCAATGGACCTCTTGGTCAAGTATGATTGGCTCTGATTCAAATGTAGACCCCCAAGCCTTGATGACAATACTGGTACTACTCATGCTGAACATCTTGCCCTCAAATTTCTCTATTTGATCAGATGCTGGATGTGGTTGAACTTGGGTAACTTTGAACTCTCCTTTCCAATGGAACTGAGCCCTGATCTGAGGGACTGAGATAAGTATGTAGATGAGTTGCATGTGGATGGGTTGCATACAGGCAAGTTATGTGCAGGCAGGTTGTATGCAGGTGGGTTGCGTACAGGCAGATTGCATGTGGGTGGGTTGTGTGCAGGCAGGTTGCATACAGGTGGGTTGTATGCAGGCAGGTTGCATGCGGGCAGGTTGCGTGCGGGCAGGTTACATGCAGGCAGGTTGTGTGTGGGTGGGTTGCATGCGGGCAGGTTACATGCGGGCGAGTTGCATGTAGGTGTGGGTGTTTTTTTAGGGGGAGACCATGTAAAAATGAAATTAAATAAAACATGGAGATGGGTATTTCAGAAAAAGAGTGTGAGTGAGTGAGTGAGTGACATCGCTCCTTTCTTTGCTACCTTACTGGTCACAAGGTTTGGTAGACAACCTTCCAAGTCCCTTTTCCCCTTTTATTACCCCCTCTACCTCAGGTTGGTTTGCTGTGCCTGCATGGGCATGGTGGGAGGAGGGCAATAGTGATGAGTTGCCCCTTTATCAGTGTCGGATCAGTGTCTTCTCCACTTTTTCATGGTTTCTAGTGCCTCTGACTGTGTCTGGGGTGTACCCGTTTTGGTGCAGTGCTTTCTTCCTTTTGCCATTGTCAACAAGGTGTTGTCTCTGGTGTGTCACAGGCTGCATAGGGTGTCGGCCGACCTTGGGCATCAAGTGCCAGTGTAGGTTACCTGCAGGTTATTCAGTGCCTGTGGTGGGGCCCTCTGAGCTTTGGCGAGCTTCCCGGTGAGCATGGTACTGGCATAGGTGACTGTTTCTTGGGTGGAGTCGGGATGGGAGGGGAGATGGCCATCACAGATAGGAGGAAGGGTGATAATGGTAAACCAGTAGGGTGTCAGGCTGGGGGCAGTCATTGGGGATGGAGCGAACATTATTTCGGTAGAGCCTTTTGATTGGCTGGTAGGGGGTGGGATGGTGCAGGGGTCGGTATCCTGGCTGTACTCAACTGGAACCGGGAGCTGACACAGCAATGCGATCGAGGTCTACAGGCTTGGGGAGTGGGACCTTCCTCATTTGGCAATACCTGACTAGAACCGGGAGCTGACATGGCAACGTGATCGAGGCCTGCAGGCTTGGGGAGTAGGAGTGGGGTCTTTTTGGACCTTAGCCCATGTGTCAGTCCTTTTGGGGAGGGTTCTGTATATAAGTCCTTTACTCACCTGCTTTGAATCCATTTTGCTTTCTATTGGTTGGTTGGGGGGTTTTTCTTTGCCTCGGGCTCTCACTTGGAGTTCGGGGGGCTATTCTTTATTCAGTCCCGGCGCTGCTAGATCCGACGCGTAGGTGTGCTCTCGCATGTGTTCATGATGATCCAGCTCTGGCGAGCAGACAAGTCTAGTTTATGTCGAGGGAGTCGACTTAGCCAGTGTTTGACTGGCATAACTGGAGTGGTGGGACTGCTGGACAATTTAGTAGCCTAGGTTAATGGAGGGATAGTGTTCGATGGGTGGTGGGGGAGGGTTTTGGCCTATATAGTCTAGGTTCCCTTCCAATAAAAATCCGCGGGGCTTTGAGTTCGTTAAAAAAAA
>RBNI01007417.1:0-10336 GCA_003990745.1 Jimgerdemannia flammicorona | reverse complement strand
AACCTGTATCGAGGAGTCCGGGTTTGGTTTCGGGATATGAGCGGTGCTGACCATGTCTGTTTGCTTTAGGCTTTCCTTGCATAGAAATGCGTTGTCGTCCTATCAGTGATGGGACACAAAGGACGAAATGAAGCAAATTCACACGGTGTTGAATTCCATATTTTCCGTAGATCGAAACACGAACACTCATTCTAGGAGCGAGTGAATCCAACACAGGAGGTGTTTCCGGCTGTTCTGTGCCCTTGAGAGTAATTGTCATGTAAGCTTGTTGAATGCGACAACAATTCACCATCCAATAATAATAGTAATAATAATAATAATAATAAGCAACTAGCAATAAACTTGATCTTCGAACCATACAAAGCTCTGCAATGCCTCACTCGGCCGGTGCAAAATAATGTGCGGTAAGGCTTTGATGAAAATGACGGAGGTCATCAATTCATGTCTGGAAACCGTTTTGTGCAAGCAAATGAGCCACAGCAGAGGTCATTCTGTCGAGAAATTGGATGATAATTTACAGATTGGGAAAATCAAAATTGTTCCCGAAAAGACAAAAGAGAAGGGAATAAAAGGGTAGGCAAAATCCGCCATGCATATTTTTATTATAAAATGATGCGATATTGGTTACTACATCAACACATGTCTTATGACACACTTGCATAACAATAATCACACTAGTGTTCAAATGGTATTCAAACCCATCATGTGTTGACCGCATTATCGCTATCGAAAAGGCGATTAAAAAAATAAAAAAATAAAACAAAAAAAAAAAAAAAGTCTAGCGTCTAGTGTTCATTCACCCAAACTCATTCTCGACACGCAATCCCTACCCAACTGACACACCGTCAAGCCGTGCGTCTGCCTTTCAACCTCCCACACGAACCTCGCGTCCATCTTGACATCGTTCCAGGCATTTTCATGATGGGTGATGACCAGCTCCCGTATCCCCTCCCACGCACTTAGGTCCACCACGCCCTCGCCTGTCGTGCGGAAGAGGAAGTCGTGAATGTACAGCGCCCGCATGCAATGAGCGCGGCCGGCGCAATGTGCGAGAAAGATGTTGGATACGGCGTAGATGTTGAAGAGTCGTAGCTCCTTGAGCCGTGGACACAAGTCGATGAGGCGGCAGAGAGTATTCTCGGTGATGTCTTGTCGCAGGCTGGGATTAACGTGGGAACGGTGAAGCCTCAGCTCGAGCGTCGTGAGATTGGGGCAATGATCGGTGACGGCGCGGAGGATGGATTCACACAGGAGGCTCTGGCAGTTGGTGATATTGAGGCGGCGCAGCTGCGGACCCCGTGTGCGCAAGCACCCCAGTAGGTATTCTGGAGGGATTGTGTTGAGAGAGGAGAGGCTGAAATTCTCGACCTTTTCAAGGGAAAAGATGCGGTCGAAAGAGGCGGGGAAGTCTTGACGATTGGTGGGTATCGAAGATATACCATAGATCTCCAGATGCTGGAGGCCGCAGATCAGAGGGAAAAGCGTGGATAGAAGAGCGGAGAAAAACGTATTGTTGCGATGGTGCATATATGATATGTCGATCCTCCGGAGTTGGTCTCGAGAAAACAGCTGCAGGGTTTGGACGATTGACGGTAGTAGTTCGGACAGGTTCGGCTCAACTCCTATAGGCGGCACTATCAGCTCGATGTTCGCGACCAAGCCGATACCGCGGGCGAGTATTTGCGGTGCGCCGGTCATGGAGCTGGCAAGGCGCTCAAACGTTCTCTTCGAGCTGAGGTTGTAGCAGTCGATGCGGAGGTAGGACCAGATCAACGGGAGCGCGGCGGTGTGCCAGTCTCGCGAGACAAGGGAGCATTCGAATAGAGTGGACCGGCCAAAATGATGCTCGAGGGCGTCTATGTTGGGTGATAGCAGCGTGAAAATCTCTGTCAGGAGTTCTTTTGGGAGTCTTGGGGATGGCATCGCAGAAAGATTAGGTTTCGGGCAAAAGGAGGACGGCGATCACGTCATGGCGCAGTGGGCTGTTGTCCATGACCACCGTTGCAATCACCGAGTTAGGGTTTATTAAGTAACCCAAGGTTCGCTGCTCAGCCCCCCATTATAGCTTTGTATCATTCCTTCTGGTATCTGCGCCACAAAATAACGTCACCATTTGACCCTTTAATTTTATCTAAAGCATTCGTACACACACAGAACTGTCGCGTCAAGAAGGACAAGGCATAATAGGCATATGGAGAGGGGAAAAGAGACAGGGATGAATGACAAGGATATAAACTTATGCTGCATATATACTAAACAATGGAGTGTTGGCCAGACGGGAAAGATGTACAGGCATATGATAAAAACCAACACCGCATAAAGCTTCCGAACACTAGGTATTATGACTCGAATGCATAAGAACGAAAATATGAACATAGAGATTTTTAGACGGATGCGTGAAACGTCCGACCTCAAGAGCGGCAATGCGCGTTTGTCAAGTCTTTTTGAGTCATATATATGAAAAGAAAATGTTAAAGGCGGGGGGGGATGGTAGAACAACCCTGATTCCTCCCAACACAAGCTCTTACCAGCCCACTCCGGGAATTTTAACAGGCAAGTAAAAATTTTCATCCAAATTTATAATCGAATCCTCATTCATATCAATACCTTCAGCCCGAGCAAACTTCTCAAGGTGCTTGACCCATAAAAAACAATACGGATGCTTCTTTGCATATTCGTTCGTTCCCCGCACGGTCTTGATAATCCACGCCACCCACGCTCGATGCTTTTTCGCTATCTCTGGATTCTCAGACTTTGCAAGCCGTATGTGGCCATTGCTTGAAGACGGGTAGTAGGAGGGAGGAAGCGAGGAAGTTGGAGCAGGGTACCCGCATCCGCCGTTCTTGAAGAATGATAACGTCAATCGCTGAGATATTATGACAGCCTCGGAATAGAGGCGCTCGACTTTTTGCCGAAGACCGGGTGACAGGGAAGTCGGGTTTGGATGGACGGATGGGAGAAAAGGCATGTAAAGTTCTTGGAGAGAGAGGTAGTGAACGATTTGGAAATTGATGACGCGCAAGAAAGAGTTGCGGGATTTGAACGATATAGCATCGATTCGGAGGTTTGGCGGGAGCTCGTCTTGCCAGCGCTCGTAAACCTCCCGGAATCGGTCCAAGTCTTTTTCGGTTGGGTCGAGTGCGTCCTCGCCCCACCAGGTGTCAAGCACTTCGCGGTCTATGGCCGAATGTCTGGCCATGTATATAGACCCGTCAATCTGTTGACGTCTTTCTTCGGAAATATCGTCAGGTAAGCGGATGGTTATACCGAGAAGGTTGAGATATGTATCTTCGATGGTAGTGTGCGGCGGGATTTTGATGAGCTTGGCGAGGGCTTGGTCCATACAGGCAAGAAAGTTCCACACCATGGCCTTCTCAATCTCGGCGACGTCGACGACGATTTTGTTCGAATTGCGGATGGCTGTATGGTAATCAAGTTGAACGGCGACTCGGATGGCCATGGCGAGGTAAACCGAGCCTTGTGTAAAACGACAATTGTAGAGTAGGAAGGCGACCAACGCGTTAAGAGTATCCACCGTGTTTATATTAAGATCGCCAGGCTCGGATCCAAGGATGTCATCAATCAAAAGTTCGCGCGCCTTTACAAAATATAATTCGGCTAGATGACAACCACAATCGGCGACAGCTAAGCTGACAGGCAAGCGTGCCGAAATGTGTCCAGAGTGATGGGCAAGAACATGTTGAGAATACAGGGCGCCAACAGCGTATCGAAGGGCCGTATAATTGGCAGTCTGATGTTTTTTAGCGTTGGTTCGAGAGATGAAACCTTCGCAACAATTCCTACGATGTGAAGGAGAGCAGTTGACGACTTGCAAGAGAATAATGTCCAATAAGTCTTGTTCAATGTCTTGGGCGATGTCCAATACATTTGGGTGTGGTGTAGAGAAATCTTCAAGGAACATTAATCCTGTATTATACTGTTGCTCATGCCATCTAGGCCACTGTACGGTGAGTTTCATTGTCATTGCTTTAGTTCCAATTGGCCGAGAGAATACGGACGGATTACGACGAATGTCAAGCGAGCTTGCAATTCGTGTCAATAGTTGAGAAAGCTGGTGAATATTTCGGATGTCCGTTTGGATACTGATTCCGCTCTTTGACAACGTGATATCCCACTTGCCGGGTTCCGGTAGGAATTGCTCCTGCACATTCAGTTCCTGCGCAGCATCTTCCAAACTATCGTTGGACTCCTCTTCAGAATCAAGTGACACAGGTATAGCCGTTATCTGCGCTCTCATCTGTATCTCGACCTCCAGTTCGTCCATTAACCGTTGCAGCGTGGTCACCTCTTGTAGCAATTCCACCCCTAACATCTGTTGTTTCGAATAACGCTCCTCATGCTCCTCGTACTTGGGCGTGATGTATTGGCACTCGTCGCGGGCATTCACGTTCCGACATCTTCGGCACGGCTTTTGCCCGTCGCATTTGGCTCGCCTTTCACGGCACCGCGTGCAAGCCTCACGCGTACGTCCATCGATCCTGGTGGGATCCCAAATTTGTTGGAAGCGGCGATAATAGGGTATCTCATTGTTGGGCATCTTGGGAAGTGCTGTGGAGGCCTCCGTTTCAAAGATCAAAGAAACATTAAATAAAGTCTATTGGGTGAGTAGGATTAATCAGTTGGTTTTTGCCGTGGAATTATGTCTGCTTCGGGAACCACACGCCTTCAGGATTGGGCTTCCTTAAATCCTACCATTCGGTTTCAATAATTCTAAAAAAAAAAAAAGTTTGGAAGCGCACTCCAACTATCCAAATCGACCATCCGACTAAAATAATTCATTATCGCAACCATATATATTTTTTTCTTGGCACATGCCCCGTAAGTGGCGCTGATGTTACATCCCTTGCAAGTTATGTAATCAGATTTCCGTTTAATAGTATTCGTACCTGCGACCGCTCCTCTATCCTTTTTTTCCCAAAAGTGGTATTGCGGGAGCGGAACCGAGAAATTAGGTCTCACCAGTCCAAAAAGGGCTTGATCACGACATAAAGTTGGAGACAGGAAGCCACAATTACGGGCGTGTCAATTTTACAGGAAATAAGTGTGCCATTTAACGAGCATGGGTTGTGCCACACTGTATGAACTTGGACTAATTTAATGAAATGCGATCGATTTTCCCCGATCAATCAGCCGCTTCCGGTCAGGGTCCCTGCGGCAAATACAATATGGAAACCTCCAAGGCCTTTCCACGCCATTTTAAATGGACAATAGTGGCCAACCTTTTTTTTTTTTTCTCCCCCCCCCCCCTCCCCTCTTTTACTGCCTAGGTTCGATATTTTCCGTTTGGTCAATGGGTGACTTAATCCAATTTTAGAATTCGGACCACGTAATCAACCAAGATACCTGTTAAGAGTGTTTAATTCAGCGTGACGCCAGAATTACGCTAAATGGTTCTCTGACATAAACTGTTAATATTGCACACCTCCTCACAGGCTGCCAATTGCTAAAGGACAATAACTGGCGATGTGTATCCACCATAGCATAACCTGTTGCAGCGCAAATCACGTAAGGTTTTAGTTCAAAAGCGTGGGCCACAAGATAATACGGGGAAGTTCCAGACCTAATAATTAATAAGAACGGCTTTCTGCCACAGGTCCACCGTCGCACATTTTTCGCGATTTGTGCCAGTGGTAGGTAATGTTGGGAAGAAAATAATAACATGCACGCATGACTGGTGCCACGAAACATGCATTAGAAAATCTCACCACGCAATACCTTTTACTTTCATGAAACAAGATCCTTCTTAAATATATTTACTATCATGCCGTCAAAATATAATGGTAGAAGCAGAATCTTGTGACTTCGGAATGTCCAGCAGATAAGGCAGCTCTTGCATAAGTGTCATACAAACAGAGGTTCCCCAAAAGCGAACCACATGAGAGGGCATTAAGCATGGGTATCCAACTACCTTAGAAATGTGAGAGGGGTGGGATGTCGAAAAATAATCATTCGTTGATCAATTCAGGTTGTTGAGTTCATATTACCGCTTTCAAAAAAAAAAAAAAAAAAAAAAAAAAAAAAAAAAAAAAAAAAAAAAAAAAAAAAAAAAGTAAGTTCAGCTGGAAGGGCCGGCAACCCTACCAAGCCTTATTGTTGTTTCGAAACTTAAGTGTCGTAGCTCTCGTACAAACCTACACGTGGACAAAGGGTTCGTCGAACATCTTGCCCTTCAGTCAAGTCACAATCGGACTTGTAGCAAACAGGCTTTACGTCAAAGTTTGGACCACTCGGGGGTATTACCGGCCCAAGGGACAAAATAGGCACGTATCGCCAGGTGTTCGGGTAAATGTTCGAGAAAATTTTTACCTTGAAAGGCGGGACCGTTATCATTCACAGAACCTTGTCCCATGCTTGCCTCGCGGTTTGATCTATCAGATCCAATGTAACTTTGAACACTATATATGTGTTTAGTGCGACCGACATTAACCCCATTCTCGCATCAACGCCGAAATTGCCCTCCGCATTCTCTCCGAGGCAGGATGGGTAGCCAATCAGCGCAAGCTCTCATGGTTTGATGGTGCCATTCTCTAATATAGCTTTTGTCCATGACCACGCTCGGCCGACCCTGGATTTCATGGTGTTATCTGATTACATAATAGTTGCGAAAAACGGGATCATGGCAATCCTTGTCGGGCTCCACGCGATTTTCAGGTCCGACGACAATTCCCACAGTTCATGCAGCACGTCCTATCTAATAATAATTTCTTCCCACCGATTCTGAGCAAAGTATTGCTGTATGACCATAGCAACATCCCTTGATTGTTTCTATAGGCTCGGAATTTGGTTTATTATCTATCTATTACTACAGATTTTTCATCACGTTCGTTTAAATTATAGTTTGTCGTGTAATCTAAAAAGGAAATTTATTAATTTATAAATAATCTTAATTACTTTATAATAATCTTAGTTTATTTATCACTATATTATAAATTATATTTAATTATTATTTATGATTTAGGATATAATTTATCTAACTATTTTAAATATGAATAATTATTTTTTACATATAAATAGTGCTCTCAAATGAATTGAATCAATTTGAATCAAATCAAATTTGAATTGAATTGAGGGTCCAATTCAAACCCTATTTTTCAAAATGTAATAACTTGACAAAAACATGTCCAAATTTAATGATCTTTAGCTTGTTAGATTTCTCTTATATAGAGGAATCTAACAAGCTAAAGATTATTAAATTTAGACATGTTTTTGTCAAGTTATTACATTTTGAAAAATAGAGTTCAAATCAAATCTTAAATTGAATTGGACCTTTGATTCGATTTGTTGGGAGTACTACATATAAATAATTAAGCTTATAATATATTTTAGATTTATAATAAATTATTAAAAATGAAATTATAATAGTTTAAGTAAATAATATTAAAATATAAATTACCTTTACTATATTTAAATTTTTAAAATTTCAGATAAATTTTGATATTATTTTATATCTTTTAAACTAATTTTGAATTATAAGTAAATCTTTTATTAAAATCTTCTTAAATAATATATTAAATTAAATAATATAAATAAATAAATTTAGTTAATTTTCTTTAATAACTTATATTTTAGGTATATTAAATTATTATTATTTTAATTATATAATTTATTTTATAATTATTTGTTTTTAGACTAAATATTAAGTAAAGTAGTAATAGAAATACTGATAAATATATAATATATTATCGGTTTTTTAAAACAATCTATATCTTATATTATATCTAGAGATTGCTTAAAATATAAACAATATATATTTGTATACATATTATAAATATGTAATTATCAGCAAGACAATGATATACACTAGTGATTTTATATATCTCTGAACCTTCCATATAGTCTGAATAGTCTATAATATAGATGGCTTTCAATTTGAACCTTCAATTAAACTTTATACTACCAGTCTAATTTAATACTATCAGAGCATAAAACAGAGTAAACTAATATAGATAGGGTCAGCAGAACATGACCAGGTTGTCGACCAATCTCTTGCATGATTGAACAGGCGATTGTTTTGTTCTATGTAGGAGCTAGCATTTTATACATTGGTATATCAACCGAGCAAATAAGTCAGAGGCCGATCGGAAATTAAGCTTCGCACAATGATGTAACGACACGAGCCCCCAAATTTGGCTCGATACCAATCCCGATACGAAGAGCTTGGTAGATCATCGCCAAATCTTATCAAAGAATGTTTCAAGGACATCGACCGCCCATCGTCCAATCATTTGGCTCATCATGTTGACATGTTGACATATTACATCCATGTGCGCACGGAGGTTCAAAGATTGGATGTTTCGGGCGCAGTAAGTACAGGTTGTTGGCTGATTGATGGAACATAGGTCCAAGACCATTATCGGGTAGCATAGCGAAATTGCTTCCGTAGCTCGATGATTAAACGAAAGCCCGTGGGGAAATGGTATGCAGCGGTGTGAGGTATGAGGGCCTGAGCACGGTTCAATGGGGCCTTTGTGCAATAAAGTTGGAAAGGCCACTTCGGTAGAATAATGCCGGTCTCTCAAAAAGGAAATATCTCCAGTAAGGCCAATGTCTCCTTTCCAGTCGGCTGAGCAGTTTTATACTAGGGGAAAATAATAAAAGTCGCGGTACAAGCAGATCACCGTGATCGACGCATTAGATTCCAAATGCGAGGTGGGATCGCCGTCAGACATATTTGACTAGCAGCAGTATGCATCCCCCTGTCAGTTGCACCAGGAAACTGCCGCGATTGGCCCCTGTAGCAAAGTCCTACGGTTCCGATATTCCAAAAGCAGCTATGAATCACTCAAGTAATCCTGTGTCAATTCGCAAGCGAATTCCCTGAAAATGGGCCCCGATTTTACTTTTTGTGTCTGAAGCCGTCGGAACGCCGGTGCAGCTACACGACATCTTTATTGAGCCGGCTGTTCTGTGCGCTGACTTCCACGACACCTGTATAAAGGCCTGTACGGTAAGCATGTATCGCAGGCTCCGTCAAAATGCATGCAACCTTCGAGCTTGATTGTATGTGCATCACCAATGACATGCTTAAGGTCATCGGCGTGCTGGCTATTGATCGTCATATTCACAGGCCACTTGAATGACTTACGGGCCTATGACTAAATCAGACACTTGCAAACTAGTTCAATATACCATCATCCAAGAACTATGACGCATCCAGTCTAACAAAATGACTATATACTTACCGCAAAAGCGCGGGCGCGAAATGGGTAATGTCGCTTCGTGGAATGCGTAACATTACTCACTTGTCATGGCTTGAATGATTTCATAGTAATGGCGACCAACTGAACTATTTCAATCCATCGGAACCTCAAACCAAAGAGCAGCTCTGTGGGGAAACCAACACCATAGAAATAAGCATCAAAAACAAGTCTTCTAGGAAAGGTGCTTGGATGCAGAGCCCGAACATGTTTCCTGTTCCCCCGACGCGGTTGACGTGGTTATTATTCTATGAATTTGATTTGTGTTATTTATTCGAGCATTGATCTATATTGATCTATGATCTTGTAACTCGACCGTTGCAGCGTTTCCGAACGTCCCGGAACAACCCACAGTTTTCATATGAACTTATAGAGGTTGTTGAGTGACAGTTGTTTGGCTTTTATATCCAACATGCCCAAACATATATAAGTAACCCACCACATGTGCAGGTACCACACATTCCTGAGCAAATCTCAAAAAAAAAAAAAAAAAAAAACCTAACTTGCAATCCCACCTACACAAGTGTAAGTAACATCAAGCAAACATACAATATCTTAGTTGAAACCCTGTAGTGATGGGCTGCCTCAGAGTATATGGCTTTTATCTGGCAAATAATTTTACTCTATTGCAGATCTCTGTAGAGTATTTGGTGATAACTAGCTTGCAAGACAACAGCAATCCATACAAAAGATTAAGGTCTGCTATACAGAGTTAGCTCAGGACACCAGCAACAAGATCTTGAATGACAAATTGCTGATCTGCAACAATATTTCCTAAACCATGAGATTGTCAGTAATATTGGTTCAGGGCTCAACTAGAAATACAGGAGTTTTATAGCTCTTTTGGAATATATATATAGAAGGAGTCAAAAAGATAATGGTTATCTGAAAAGATCAATTGTATTATTTCAAATCAGAGCTTATAGAGTAGATCTTTGTAAAAAATAGACTCAACTTATAGTACTCAGTTCTGACATTAGTACTGATAGTAATAAAGCTGATATATACTTCCAAAAGATCTGCTCTTTATTATTATAATATTTATAGTATAATATAATAAGCTATATTTTACTATAAATTACAAAAAAATATGAGAGAATACTAAAGAAGTCTAAGAT